>JAHUTJ010009920.1:0-16933 GCA_036250325.1 Characodon lateralis
GATGCAATCTGCTGGGTTTCCTTAGACAGAAAAACTTTTTATCCAATTTGAATAAATAACTGAATCTGACTGCACTGTTCAATGGTTACGATTAATTGGAATGTATGAACCTGACTGTTGTGAAGTGACTTGAGACAACATGTGTTGTGAATCAGCACTATATAAATAAACTGAATTGAATTGAATAAGTGCAATTTAAATAAATATTTTATATAATTGTAAATAAATGAAGGCAGTAATGGGTCAAATCTAAATTTGTGATCAGTGTTTCTAACTTGTTGGCAAATGTTTCAGCAGCTGTTGACACCTGAAGTCTTGTTTCACACAAGGCAGCTATAAAACAAGCCTCTTTGGTTTAAGCATTAACTGGTTCTAAGGTTGAATTGGAAATTTTAATGGAAATCAGGGCTCGATACTCTAGTCATGCCTCCATGCACTGTCCTACTTTACAGTTACATATGACCCTTTTTATTGTTTGCAGTGTTCATCGTGTGCGGTTCAGTGATGGACTTACTGGAGGTGAAAAATGGCTCCAAAGCAGCAGACAGCAGTGATTTCCTGTTTATCCTCATTGATCTGTACAAGTCAGTCCTGAGTTCACCGAAACCTCTTTTCATATCTCTAACTTTTATTTCTCTCTTATCTGTTCATTTCTGTTGCATTTACATTACTGTTTAATATGCACTGTGTAGCAGAGGAATGCGGTTCTTTGATTAAAGTGCAAACATAATTAGAAAACAAGACAAAAGCTGATACTAGAAAAGTCCTGATCCAGAGTTTTTCTTCTTGTTGTCAGAGTCCCTTTTAGAACAGGTCTTGTTGTGCAATAAAATATCGTGCTATCTTCTATCAGTGCTATATGATCTACAATAATATTGTGATTGTAAAAACATTTGTCTCAATAATCATTTCTGCAGCCGATTTGGGTTAACACAAAGTTAACACTTGCTTTAGCTGGAAATGGGTGTAATGATTGGAGTACAAAGTTAAAGGAGATCCAAAAGTTGTAACAAATAAATCTTTATTATTTAAAATGGGTAAAGGGAGCACACAACCTATCACACGGCCTATACCAGAGGGTGTGGCTCCAACCAGAGAGCCATACCAGAACCAAACAGCCCTACAGGGCGTTGCAGCAGAACACAGAACTGCACACTAACACATTATACTAATACGTTACACTGCAAGAACAATGATCTGTAGGACACCTGGAACTTCAGCCACAGGTTGCCTATCATGGATTCCGGTACCAAGCAGATCGAGCCTCCCCTAGCTGAAACAGTGATTAATATTTATTGCAATGTTATCAGAAAAATAGTGGTATCAAGGAATGCAAGGAAAACTAAAGGCTGTAGTTGTGGAGAGTAGATACAGTAGACCAAATGGGGTGGTCCCTTCCTGTCCATGACTGAGCATCACAGCACAAAGCGAGGTCCATAAAGACATGGATGAGTGAGGTTGAGCAGAAACTATGAGCCACTACGACTATAAACCCTGTATGTTAAGCATTAGACGTCATTCAGGTTCATCTGTGTGAGAAGGATGATCAGTGAATGAATTTAGTAATTTATTGTTTGTAGAAAAGTTATTTACAGAACTATGTAATAAGTCATTTCTGAATCTATGAAGGCAGCTGCCATCCAGATAGCATCTTTCTCAGGAAAGCTTCTGCTTATTTATTATCAAAGTATCAGGAACAGCATGGGCGTGCAGTAAAAGCTTCTCTCTGGATTTATCCCCTATTAATAATATTGACAGCACTGTTCAAACATGCCCCTTTCAGCAGGAAGGCGCAGATTTATTTATTGAATGTACCGTCTACAGAGTTTAACTGCATTGTCCTGCCTTGACGCAGTGATGTGTACTACATCAACCCATCATCGCTGCCAGAAATGAAGAACGTGCTGGTGGTGACCATGCCCGACACCAGGGAGTACGTCATCAACTCGGACCTCAGAGATAACAACACGGTGAGGAAACACCACATGTCTGATTTTCCAATGTGTAATGGGTTGATAACAAAAAAGTGATTTTACTTTAATCCTGTAGAAAGATCGGTTTGGGTTGATTTTAATGAAGATCAAAAAATAACTAAAGCACCAACAGAAACATTCACTGACCTTCCAGCTGAGCGTGCAAACACTTCTTTGTGCCTCCAGTCATGTGATGCTCTCTCTGCAGATGAATGACTACATGGCTGCGTACTACGACTCAGTGCTGCATTTAGGACGAGTGATGAGAAAGATCGCTGCCAGCAATCAGACAGAGATTCAAGAAATGGTCTTTGTGAATGTGAATTACTTCAGAAACACCTCCTTTAAGGGTAAACATGAAGGATAATTCTTCTATTTGTCACAAATGTAGTTCCTTACATTAAAACATCTGAAGCTGCTGCTTGTAGATGTTGCACCTTGCAGTTTCCAGCTTCCTGACAGTCTGTGGTGGTCCTAAGACGTGCAGCTGGGCCTGTCAGGTCGGACAGAGGGAGGATGTCTTCTGCTGTCACTTGTTTGGTGTTTTTCTCTGATATGATGAGGAGATGATGTGTTGGAGCCTGTTGGTACCACCAGCTGCTGTGAGGAGAAACTGTGCTCTCCTCACTTCATGTCTGACCCTTTCTGGTGTTAATGTTTTAAATCATGATGCAACCCTGCTCCACAGCCCATTAGAACCTCATGTTGGTGTGTTTGCAGGAATTGCAGGAGAATATAAACTGGACATTTATGGAGACAGGGATGTGAACCTTTCAGTAATTTACACCACAAATAACAACAAGGTAACGTCCTCTTTATCCTCAACACTTCTTCATCTGTTTTCTCTAAATCAGATCATTTCATTGTTCTGTCTTTAACTAAAGGAGTACAGTTGGGGTCAGAACTCATTATCAGGATAAATCCCATGTTAAGTTTGAGATTTAAATGATAACGAGTGATTAAATAACAACTTAAAAGATCTTTTAAATCTAGAGTTACAGACATGAGCCAGAATATTTTCTAAACCAAGTTAATAATTCAAGTTATTTTCTCCACAGTACAAAGTTTTATTCATCTTCGACACCGAGTACAACAACACGCTAATGGTGGACAAGGATCCAGACTTCGTCTGGGGAAAAAAGCTTCCTGAATTCAAACCATACAGCGGTAAACCTGAAAAACACACACACTGTGACTGCGTCATGAGCGGTAATCATTAACTGCTCACCTGCAAGCAAACACATGCGACACCTGTTTGGTGTAACTAACAGGTGAAGTGCCAACTGGAGATGCTATTATGTGGCACTAAACTCATAAGGAGATACATTTAGCAAACATGTATGAGGATGTGGGAAAGGTGCCAGTGACAGAGATTTTATTGTTCTAAGATTTTAGGTGCAGTAAAGACACTTCTTCACCTGATAACACATTATGAAGAGCTCAAACTAATCTCAAGAGTATATTAGTTATCTCTATTTTATGTTATTTGTCCACCAGAACCATCAACCTTTTTAACTGTTTGTTTACTTACTTTATCTTTTCAAGGGTTTAGAGATTTAGCCTAGAAAACAGCTCTAGTAGCGAGGTACCTTTGATATTATCCTGAACCCTAGGGGAGGAGCCTCTTTGATAAGAGGGTGCCAAACACTTCGGATTGGTTGAAATTTCCCAGTTTAGAGATCATTTGCCCCTTCACCAGTTTATCCCTCCTCCTCCTTTTCAAACCTGTAAACAAACAATTGCACATGTGTGCATTGAAATGAGGATTTTGTATTAGCTACACTCTCTTTGGTTCTGATCCCCGTTTGGTGCAGTTGACTCCGCTTTGACAGATTATAACCCATGATGAAACAAAATATCTAATGGGTTTGTAACAGATTTTAATTCTTGGACTTCCATTTTCTACCTTTTGTGAAGACCCAGGAAGTAAATCCTGCAGTTAAAGTAACAATTTTTGAAGCCATTATTCTCAGTGTTTTTACAGCATTTGTATTAGAGGCACAAAGGAATGCATTAGCAATTATCAAGTTTGAACAATCTGAGGATTCCTGCTGACCAAGAGGAAGTTAACAGATTTCCAGGCTAATTGTGGCCCAAGTGAAGCTCCTTGAATGATTCTGGAAACAGAAACTACTGAAGAAATGGTTGTTACATAAATGCTCCAAAACCCAGACAGCAAACAACCCAAGAAGGTTCGGAGGTTCAGTGCAATTACATTCTGGGGGATAAAGGTTCAGGGTAATGTCTTGATGCGTGTTGAGGTAGGACCGAAATGCAGCGTGTAGTGGATATGATGAGGAGGATTTAATGAACCACAAACTTACAGTTTTATCAGGTACAGGAACCCAGGCAGGAGAATAACATGGACCTGGACCTAGGTAGCAGTCAGAGTAACAACCAGAGTGACAACAAGAGGAACCAGTGACAAACAATGAAAACCAGAGAGCTTCAATACTGAGGGAAGTGGAGCGTGAACCAATGAACTGGGAGAGGAGCTAATTAGAAGAACGTGAGACAGCTGGGGACCAGGGAGCCTAAACAATACAGAGGGAGAATGACCAATTCACACAAATGAGCAGGAATTACAGGGAGGTAACCAAAACACATCTAAATGAGCTGAAGCAAGTAAACGACGAGACTGAACTAAAGGACATTAACATAAGGAAATATAATCTAAACACATCTAACCACAGAATTAACACAAACTAAACAGAAGGAATCTAATGAAAATGAACTGAACAAAAAACCTGGCTGAGCAGAAAGTAAAACACAAAAACCTAAAACAAACAGGATCTGTCTGTTTTAAGACCTAAAGCTGCTTGGAATCACTTTCAGACATTAATTCACACTGAATTTGACCGCTTCTATCTGAAAATTGAGAAATAAAATAAACGTATGAGAACTTATGGTATAAAGCAAGCAAGACTGCAGTTTGAAGAACCTGTGTGAGCATCTGAACTTCAGAAATGGTGAGTTTGTGTTTTTCCACCGGAATGCAGAGGATGCAAGAAGATCTGGCAGTAATCAGTGTAGCTTTGAACTTACTGAAACACCGGGGGTCACTGTAGATGATCCCTTTCACCTGCATTAGCATGAATACAGGTGGATTTTATTCAGTGAGACAAACATGAAGCTGCTGATCAAACAGAGCGAGTGACCTCTCACCCTTCTCAGGAATCTGCTCCTTTCTGCTGAGCTTAGTCTCTCTGAACTGATTGCTTGTTTTTATACTTTGACTCTTTCAGGCCCTGCTATTCATAACATCGTTGTGGCTGTGCTGGGTGTCATGGTAGTTACCGTGGCCACCATCGCATTTGTTTTCTACGGGTGAGTTGTTGCACAAGTGTTTGTTCTGGTAAAGAGAGCTGAGATTATGAAGAGGCAGGTTATCCTTTTAACCTGATAATAAGAGATATTTCTTAATGTAAAATGTGATGTATGACTTGATAGGATAAATGTAAGTATTTATGTTAACAGCATATTGGTGAACCTTACAGGAGATTGGTGCAGATGTTTTACTTTCCTGGTGTGTTATTTTTAGACAGAACAGGAAAGATCGGCTTCTCAGGAAGCGTTGGTCCCACATCAACCCTGACCTCGTTACTCTGCTCGACAGCGAACACAACATCATCTCATTAAAGGTGAATGAGCTGTTAAACATTAGAATACAAGGACCAGATCAAGCTGCTGGATCATTTAATGTCTCCATTATACTGCAGCCTCCACATTTATCGGCTTCTTGGTAATAGATCAAAATAAATTTGTCTCATAATAAAACAAAATCATCTTGGGTCCTCTTCTATGCACCCCACCCTTCAGCCCTCCCCACAGGTTCCCCTATGATTCATCTAAAGATGGAGATGATCCTGTTAGAAGGTGGATTTTTGTATCAGCTGCAGGATTTCTGTTTGGTCAAATATTTCGGATCACTATCCTGCTGCAACAACCCACTTTCAGCCTTCAAGCAGAAATCCACAGATTTCACTTTAAAATGTACTGGAATCTCAAATAGGTCGTGATGCCATAAACTCTGACAAGTTTTTCAGAACCTTTGGAAAACAACCAAGCCCACAGCATCACGGATCCTCCACCGTACTTAACAGTGGACATGATGCCAGACTCACTTGCTTGTAGCTAAATCTTAGGCTTTTTACATCCCACAAAAACAATTGGTTGATGATGTCTTAGGATGGTTAGAGTTGACTGGTTATTTTCTATTACTTCCTCTTTGCTAAGGTGTTTTAGATAAACTTGGGTCCTCGTCCAGTTTTCCATGTCAATTTAAATATTGTCATTCTTCCTCTGACTGTAGATACGGGCATGTTAGGGTTGGGGTGGTTGTATCTGTTCTCTTGCAGCCATTTCCTGGTGTATGAAGATAAAAACACCCCTTAGCTTGTTTCAGGCTTTACTTGAATGGCTTACTCTCTTGTCTTTCCCATTTTAAGGAGCAGAGAGAAACATGCCCTGCGTCAGGTCATATTAAAAACTCAGGGATTAATAACTAAAACCTCTAGACAATGAGATAAGTTTAACTAATAAAAATGCTTTGTCACGTGTATTTTGTAGTAATTGTTATTGAGTGTACATCTGTAGTTTGGTTAAAAGCAATTATTTTGCTAACTAAACTCAATGTTTTCCTATCTCGATGAGTGATTGGATCTTCACCAGGGGTGAATAAATAAACGCTGAATGTTTTTACACTTATGGAAATGATTCTGCTAACTGATTTTCAGATAGAAGATGAAAGGGAGCAGAAGAAACTCCAGATCCGTCGTGCGTTCTACGACAAGAAGGTAGTTAAACGGAGTAGTTTTTAAAGTCTGTTTCCCCTGAACACAACATGCAGATAAATAAGAGTTCTGGTTCTGCTCTGATTCTTAGATTGTGATTCTGAAGGAGCTGAAGAATTCAGATGGGAACTTCAACAAAACCCAGAAAATGGAGCTCAATGCGGTGAGATGAGGACCCAGCTGGACCTGGTTCTGTGCTCTTGTATTGGTCTCATGTCTCAGCATGCTTTTGGGCGTCTTCAGATTTTTATGGCTTCTTTGTTAATATTTGTCGAAGCTCACCAGTGTGCCCTGTCTCGTTGCCTTTTCCTGGCAGCTTCTGCACATCGATTATTACAACCTCACAAAGTTTTATGGCACGGTCAGGTTTGATGAGGGTGTGTTTGGCGTGTTTGAGTATGGAGAGCGGGGGTCACTCAGGGTATGTATGGCACTACCACATCCACTTGGTCTCGTGTTTTTATAAGAACAGGAGTAAATGGCAGAAATCACACCTGTTTCATCACCTTTCTCCAGTATGTGCTGAGCGACAAGGTCTCGTACCCAGAGGACACCTTCATGGACTGGGAGTTCAAAATCTCCGTCATGTATGACATTGCAAAGGTGAGACTTGGCTCTACTGACCGTCGCTAACACAGATATGCAACCCACAGCTCAGAGACAGTAGGCAGTGTATGGCCTAATGGGTGACTGGGACCATGTAGCCACTGCCCTGCAGATGAAAGACAAACTTTGAGTCATAAAGGAGCAAAACAAGAGGCTTAATCAATAACAGCAGCCATAAACAGCGTCATGGATGATGTGGGCTCTTTTATTATACCTTACAAAGTATTCATACCACCTAAACCTTTTCTATGTGTAATGTTGCCACCACATCCCTCCTTGTGTTTTATGTGACAAAGCAACTCCAAGTGGTGCATAACTGTGAGGTGAAAGAAAATGAAGCACAGACAAAAATCTGAAAACTGCCCTACATATTCAGCCCCCTTTACTTCAACACCCCTACATAAAATCCAGTACAACCAGTTACCTTCAGAAGTCACCTAATTACTAACCAGCTGTGTCCAGCTCTGTGTTAGGATAACTGCAGATGTTCTGTTTCTGGCCTCAGAGGTTTGCTAGAGAACATCGGCGAACAACCAGCATCATAAAGACCAAGGACCACAGCAGACAAGTCAGGAGAAAGTTCTGGTTCAGTTTAAAGCAGGACTAAGTTCTACAACATTATGCCAAACTTTGAACCTCTCCCAGAGCTCTGTTCAATCCATTATCTGAGCATGGAGAGAGGATGGACCACCTGCAGACCTACCAAGACATGCAGGTCCACCTAAACTGACAGGCTGGGTAAGGAGAGCATTAATCAGAGAAACAGCCAAGTGGACCACAGTACCGCTGGAGGAGCTGCAGAGATCTTTGCGCACTCTAAGAAAAAAGACATGGGAGGTTTGCTTGCAGTTGCCACAATCCAGGTGGGGAGCCACAACAAACATGTGAAAGAAAGCATGTTAATTGAGACCATAATTAGATCTTAATTAGATCTACATGCAAAACATTATAGGTGGCAGTAAACTAACACCGCACTTCACTCTGAAGATACCATGCCTACTGTAATACATGGTGGCGGCAGCATTATGCTGTGGGGGTCAGGAAGCTGGTCTTTCTGAAGGTCAGAAAGATGGATGAAGCTAAATCCAGGACAATCCTGGAAGAAAATCACCCAATCAAACAAAGACCCCAATAGATTTACAGCGGGAACTGCAGCAGCACCTGGTTCTGGCCTGAAGACAAACCCAGTGGATTTCTATTTGTCAACAGAACATGTATCATTTTCTGCCAAGTCAAAACTATGCAACACAGACTCTCTATGTTTATTATTCATAAAGTTATTTGGAGTTTGTCAGCAGATATTACTAGTTCCTCCTCCTAAACTCAGCTTCACCTGTGACACATGCATCTACCCGACCAGATCTCCTCACAGTAGAAGTCCACATCCGTCAGACAGCTGTTAGACCTACTATATAACGTATTAATATTTAACATACAATTATCAATAATTTCCTCATAAATATTGATCAGTGCCTAAATCTGAAATTGTATTAGTATAATTTAAATCAATTGTCAAATTAAGACTCACAGAAGATTAATAAAGTGAAGACGCTGCAGTTCCCTCTGACCGCCAGTAGATGTCATCAAACATATCTGTGTCTTTTTTATTCAGTGTAAATCTCATTTCTTCCTCCTCTGGAGAACCTATCTGCTCCTTTATTCTTCAGTGTGGTACATGTCTTCTCTTTGCAGGGCATGTCCTACCTCCACGCCAGCAACATCCAGGTGCACGGCCGCCTCAAGTCCACCAACTGTGTGGTGGACAATCGCATGGTGGTCAAGATCACAGATTTTGGTTGCAATGCCTTCCTCAGCAGCAGCAAAGGTAAAACCACAGCTAGCAGAGGCCAGCTACTGACAACACACCTGGTTGCATGTTTCTGTTCATCTTCTGCACTTTGTCTTCTTCTCAGATCTGTGGACAGCTCCAGAGCACCTCAGGAACCAGGGTACTTCTCAGAAAGGAGACGTCTACAGCTTTGCCATCATCTCTCAGGAGATTGTTCTGAGGAAGAGCACCTTCTACACCAAGTCCTGCTCCAGCAGATCAGGTGTGAAACCACTCTTCCACCCCTGGCCTATCTACAATCTTCAGTTTCATTAATGACATGAACTTCCCCAAAGCGCTGCTTGTGCTGAATGAAGGTGTCTTCTTACAGAGAAGTTATCCAAGGTGATGACATCTTACTTCAGACCTGATCTTGACATCAAGATGGCTTCAGAAAAAGAACTAGAGGTTGGTTTGTAAACCAGCCAATTTACCGGTGCTTCCTCTCAGTGATTGAGGTTTTCTTTAAGCTCATATCATCTCCGTTCCTCAGGTATACATGTTGATAAAAAGCTGCTGGGATGAAGATCCTGAAAGGAGACCCGACTTTAAGAAAGTGGAGAACTGCCTGGAGAAGAACATCAGGTAACCTCTTGCTCTCCGTGTTGCCTGTCTGAGAAACTGATTGGATCTTTCTGCTTGGCTTGATTAAAACAAGGTTCCTCTCTTAGTAAAATTCACAACCGGGCCAATGAGAGCTATATGGACCACATGATCCGAAGACTGCAGAACTATTCCAGAAACCTGGAGCACCTGGTGGAGGAGAGAACAGCCCTGTACAAAGCAGAGAGGGATCGGGCCCACTTCCTCAACTTCATGCTGCTTCCTAGGTCAGTCTGTTCAGATGGGGACATTATTTAACCTATTGAACATTAATGTATTAACGATACATTTCATACATCCTCCAAGGTGAGGAGATAAAATGAAGTCATAGAAAAAGGATTAAAATATTTAGTTACGGAAGCCATCCCTGTAAGCAACATCCCATAAACATGTAGAACCAGGACAAGTGAAGCCAAACAGCAGAACCGTTGAGAACTGCTGGTTTCTGTGTTTTTCATCTGTCCGTGAATGAAGGCCTGTGGTGAAGAGCCTGAAGGAGACCGGTGTGGTGGAGCCAGAGCTGTTCGACGAAGTGACCATTTATTTCAGCGACATAGTGGGCTTCACCACCCTGTGCCAGTACAGCACACCCATGGAGGTCGTGGACATGCTCAACGACATCTACAAGGGCTTCGACAGCATCGTGGACCACCACGACGTTTACAAGGTACCAGATACGGGTCACGTACCACATATGTTAGCTGATCAAGACGAGAAAAAAACACCTTTTACATTTATTCAGAGAAAATCTCATGTTAAGAATTGATTCAAATTTATTTACTATAAAATAAATTTACCTGAGGTTTTTTTGTTGTTGCTATTTTAAGTTAATCCGAGTGTCTAGGAGCTTTAAATAGAAGCTGTGGCTTTCTATTTCTGTGGATGACCAATATGGCATGACTGCGAAGTCTATTTCTTTTAACCACTCTGCAAAGTGGGAAAGACAACAGAACATCCACTTCATAAAAGGCAGTTTAAGTTGATCTTCTTAAAACAGGAAACTAACCCATAGCTACAGGAGAGCAGTAACTAAAGCGATTAAAACAACTGGAACAAGGCTGGATGAGGACCAGAGCTTATTTTAAGCAGAGAGTTGCATCTTGGGGTCACCAGGTCTTCATGACAACCATTAGACGCCATCTAAATGCTGGATGGTTGTTTGAGAGGGATGTCAGGAAAACATCTTTTCTGTCCCGAACAAAAACTGGACTTTAACTGAATCTTTGAATTTCCGGTCAGGTGGAGACAATTGGTGATGCCTACATGGTTGCCTCCGGTCTGCCAAGGAGGAACGGGAACAGACACGCGGTGGACATCTGCCGCATGGCGCTGGACATCTTGTCCTTCATGGGAACCTTCCAGCTCCGACATCTGCCCAGCATCTCTGTGTGGATACGGATTGGCATACACTCAGGTAAACAGCACGTCCCGACCTGCATGTCTTCACAAAGATGAAACAGGTTTCCAGTCTTCGTGTCCTTAGTTTAGTTCAGTTTCCTCCGGGAAGCTCACTGAACATCTGGTGTGTCCAGGTCCCTGTGCAGCAGGTGTTGTGGGGATGAAGATGCCCAGATACTGTTTATTTGGCGACACAGTCAACACAGCGTCTCGGATGGAGTCTTCAGGACACCGTGAGCAGAGCAGACACATGCACTCATACAGGCAGATAATGAGTAAACTGATTGAAACCGACATTTCCTGCAGCGATTCCCTCTGCTCATGTTACTCCACATTTATCTCTCACTGAAACATCTAATCAAGTTACTGAGGCGACCAGAGAACCCGGTTAGGTTCATTTCACACAATTTCTGCTTGGTTATCATCCTGCAGCCCTGCGGATCCACGTCAGTGAACCCACCATACACATCCTGCAGAGGACAGACTGCAGGTTTGAGTACGAGATCAGAGGAGAAACGTACCTGAAGGTAAACACTGGCCTCTTCATCAAATGCAGTGAAGCAGTCGGTGCAGCTGGGAGAGGTTTCAGGCAAACTCTGGTTCCATAAGTCCTAACTGGGAGTAATTATGTCTGCTTCTGTCCTCAGGGTAAAGGTACAGACACGACCTACTGGTTGACAGGAGAAACTGGGGAAGACTACGACCTACCTACTCCACCCACAACGTGAGCAAACAGACACAGAGGACCTAAAAAGTTTACACACCCCTGTCAAAGTGCCATGAAGATGAATCATTTCAAAACTTTTTGAACCCCAGTAGCCCTGCTGGGAACCCTGGTTCAGGTGAAGACATACTGAGAGAAGTTCAGTTGAAGGAAAAGAGGGGGTTCGAATCAGAACCAGTTTATATCCAGAATGTGCAGGGCCTGCAGAGACCTGTACAAGTCCTAGATGGAGGGAAGGTCAGACCTGATGATCCTCGCTGATTGTTCACGGACACCGACCCAATCTCTGGCACTGATTAAAAACATCCCTTCATAAAACTCCTCACTACTCGGTTAATTGGGTGATAAACATGTCTGAACAGAAAAACAGCCTAAGGTGAAGCTGAGGACCAGATAGCGCCCTTCAGAGGCTCAAACTTCTCAATGACCTTCTGAGTGTGACGGAGGAAACCCCGCGAATGATCATACTAAACCATGTGGGGTTTTTATTCAGCTTCAGATTGGATCTAGTACAAAGATTATAGCTCTGGCCAGTCCTGCCCCCAGTGCTGACAGTCAAACACAATGGTGGGAGTATGGTGATGTGGGGAAGGAAGCATGGGGTTCTGGGGATATGAAGCTGGATACTGCTGTGGAATATGTTCAGGGAGAAAAGATAGGCAGATCACATTTATGCTGCTCTTTCAGCAAATGCAATTCCTGTAAATCAAAAGTGAAATGTAAGATTTCCTCATCTGCTGTTGAAATTTATACTATAAAATTCCCACAACTGATATGGTATTATCATGGAATAAAATAACCCTTCCCTCGGTGGGGACATTCCAGGGTATCAGGCTCCTCTGTCACACAGTGGGACAGCCAGCTTCTAATTTAAAATTGGTACTTCCAGGTCAAAGTTCACCAATCTCTGATCGATGCTTTATAATGCTTCACCCCCCTTTGCAGAGAGAATGTCCAGCGCCTGCAGCAGGATCTCGCCCACATGATCCTGGCATGTCTGGAGCGTCGCAAACGAGGCTCTGTGCGGAGGAGGAAGGTGCATACAGGTGTGGACGAAGATGACAAAGGCCGGGAATCTGAGGTGGATTCTGAAGACGGACACCCTGAGTATCTGCAGCTGGCCACCGTGGACAACACCCTCAGCACCTTCCTGTAAACCGATGCAGTCTCAGCTTTGTGATGTTGGACTACTCAAACTAAAGCAAGAAGTGAGCCTGGAGGAGAAGAATGGAGGAACCAAGATGGACATTTTTTAAATTAGTTGTTTTAAGAGCTTAAAGCCTTTAATGAGCAGGTGAAGGTTAATATTAATCATCAGATGCTCGGTTTCCTGCATGTGAACTTTTTATAAAATGTTTAAGAATTGAGGCTTAACTGTCTATATTCTTCTGTTTTTGCATGTTAACTGCTCTCCTTTTACATCAATGCATCTTTAATGACTGTATTGTGATAACAGCCTTTCTCAGTCGGACTGTTGAATCTTTGTAACGGGAGGAAATGATTTAAAAAACATTGGTCTTAAACCAAAGAGATCTTTATTTTTGTTGACAACAGTAACAATCAGACAGTAAATAAAAAAAAGAGCCAACTTCCTGTTGCGTTGGAAGATGTTCAGATCCTGATGAAACACAGCACATTAAAACACAGCGTTACCTAAAGCCTGTACAGGTTCATCAGAGGGGTACATTTTATGTGTCACATTGCTTCAGAGAAATAAAATGCCCTGAAGGGAGCAGATCAAACAAAGTCCCGCATCGAGAGAGAGGTCTAGACTGATACATCTGGTGGGTTTTTCTGCACAGTAGTGCAACACTAGGTGGACCTTTCTGCTTCAGATGTTAAATGAAAACATGGTGAAACAGCAGAAACCACCAAACAGAAATTATGCCGACAACGTGTCCATCCAAAGTAATACGACACGCAACGAGAGGTTTGTAAAATGTAGAGGTGCATCTCAATAAATGAGATCATCGGAAAGATGTTTTAGTAATTTAATTAAAAAAGGGAAACATATATAGATTCAGGTTCTGGAGGCCCAGCCTTTGATAGCAACCTTCAGCTTGTTAGGACTTCTACCAAACCTTTTCCTTCCACTGAATTTTCCTTGAATGAGCTTGGATACAGCACTGCGAACAGCCAGCTTCTTTAAGGTCTTCTTTGACTTACCTTCATGGAGGCTGTTAGTGACACCTGCTGGACAACAGCCAGTACTGCCCATGAGTATACAGGCCCTAACAGAATATTTCGCTATTCTAGATTCTTTATTTTATGTGGAACTGTAAGCTAGAACCATCAAGAGTAACCAAAATAAACCCTCTGTGCCATTTAGTTACTGCAATAAATTAACTTCATGCTGATGGTCTAATTTATTGAGCTGCACCAGTAAAGTCCAGAGGAGGAAGAACATACAGGTAAACTTAAACTAATAAGAAAACCTGATGGTTCTCATTCATACAGACTGTTGTTTTAAAGTAGAAAAACGGCTCATATAAAGACCACACCCATCCACACAAAGATTAAAAAAAATAAAATATACAAACAAAAATAAAGTCGTCATGCACCCATTTCATCCAAATAATGAAGAGAAGTAACAAATCCTGCCAGGCTGGATAATGATTCATTCAACTATGAACATGTTGGGCCAGTCTTCCTGCTTTAACTCAAGGCACTGAGCGATCCAAATTAGAAAGACTGGACATAACAAAGATGGCCGCACCTCTGTCATCCTGTCACGTTTTAGGGATGCACCGATAGGAAGACTTGGGCCAATATCGATATCTGATATTAACACCACATTTTCCTACCATTTCAACATAGTGAAAAAACGATCACACTGCTGACATTGCTTCTCTGCTTCATTTAAACTACCCACAATACTGTGCTGCACCACTGTCACATGGCCAAACAAAAACCACATGGCCGACCTCCTCAGGTCACTCGGTGCGACAGCATGAGGTCACAGATTGATCGGCTGATACCGATGCAGACATATGTGCCCCCCTACTAACGATTATCATCTGCACGTTCTTAAAGTATAAATCAACTATTCTAACATTTACTGGATCCTACAGATACTGGAGCTCTGCTTCTATTTTTACACACAACTGATCTACGGACAAACACGAAGACATGATTTGAAGTCTGGATTGTCTCTAATTGGTACCTTAACTGCCTGCAGTGGTCAGTAGGTGCAACAGCAGGAGATCACATAACACCTAACAGGACGTCTGAGGAGCAGAGATGATCTCCTTCTGCTGTGGGTTACAGAAATATGATGTTTAAAACATCCGTTGTTTGCTTCCAGCAGGCCAGACCGTCCTGTACTTTATTCAATATCCATTTTGTTCAGTTATGATGATGTTTCTAGATTTCCCTTTGAACTCTGGCAAAAGTTAGGCTTAAAAAAACAAACCATAATTATTGGCATCCCTGGTAAAGATGTGAACTTAAGCCTTAAAAGTCAGACTAGTTGTGAGGAAGACCATGAGTCTGATCACTGTCAGTCCAGGGTACAGCAGCCCAAAGAGACACGAGGGTGCTGCGACTCGTATCGTCATGACGAAAGGGGCGGATGTTGGAAGGTATTACAATCAGGGAGATGCAACCTCAGGGAAACTGAAAACCCGCCTCAACATTATAATTAATGTTGAGGCGGGGTGTGTGCAAACCGAGGAGAAAGCCTGTGGTTCAGTAGCTGAAATGTTCCACACACCTGTCAGTTCTTCTTGTACTTTTACAGGTTTTTTCTGTCCAATTTCAACCCCAGGTAGGAGCCAAATGAACAAGTTAAAAGCAGGTGTACTTACTTTTCTATCGTGACTGTATTTGGTGTAGCATGAATAAAAATAGGGAAGTTCTGCTTCATCCCTGGGGGGAGTGAAGATGGAGACAACTGACAGATGCCACAGTAGGAAGAGTCATGATGCAGATGCTGCTCAATCCTTCAATCCTGCTGAGGAGTGTCAGTCACTCCTCAGCAGCACCAAACCAGCCTCTCAGTGAGCCGTCTGAGGGCAGAGGTCCGATTCTGTCACCTCAGGGTTCTGCACTTGGGTTCAGCCAGCTGTCATGTGAATCTTTGGTTCTGATTTACTAAGCTCCATTACTGCCCTTTGGCTAGCTACATAAAATTACACAGAAAATGTTTTGAAGCATATTGCTACAGCTGATCCGGTTCATATAGAAGTTCTGATGACAGCCAGGTGATGGAACCAACAGAGGTACCACTCCTAGGGCATCCCGAGGTTCTACATGCGGGACCCGTGGATCTGGAAAAGCTGTAAACCAAAACCAAAACAAAAACAAACATTAGGTTCTGCTACAGCGACATTGTTACCACGGCGATGGGACAGAACCATCTGATCCGCTCTGAGATGTGGTGTGGCTGCAATGACTGGGATGATGATGGTGATGACTGCATGACATCTGTGTGTAGATGTTCATGTCACTGGGTGTGTTTGCAGACTGAGCTCTACCACATGAGCTGCAGCGAAACGTCGGGGATGCTTCATGTCACAGAATAACTTTACAACCGCAGACCTCTTCCTACCACTTTTTCCTTCCACTCAACTTTCTATGAATATGATTGAACACAGCTCTCTGTGAACAACCAGCTTCTTTAGCAATGAGCTTTAGAGTCTCATTCTCCCTGTGAAAGATCTCCTTGACTGCTGACTGGACTGATGTCCAGTCAGCAGTCTTCCCCATGGTTCTGTAGCCTGCGGACCCAGACTGAGTTTGGAGTTAATTAGCTGATATGGGGACGGGACACCATGAGTTTTCAGTATTTCATTTTTTTCACAATATTCTAATTTTCTGAGACACTGAATTTTGGGTTTTCATTCTCCGGAAGCCAGAATCATCAAAACTTCAAGAAATTAAGGCTGAAGTACAGGGGTTGGACAATGAAACTGAAACACCTGGTTTTAGACCACAATAATTTATTAGTATGGTGTAGGGCCTCCTTTTGCGGCCAATACAGCGTCAATTCGTCTTGGGAATGACATAT
>JAHUTJ010009921.1:0-16928 GCA_036250325.1 Characodon lateralis
AAATATTTCAGTTAGTGTGCAATGAATCTAAAATATATGAATGTTAAATTTTCATCATGACATTATGGAAAATAATGAACTTTATCACAATATGCTAATATTTTGAGAAGGACCTGTATGTTCATGGGGAAGACTGCTGCCTCGGCAACTGTCCAGCAGACAGCTATTGACAACCTTCACAAGGGAGGTAGGCCAAAAAAGCTGCTCACAGTGTACTGTACCCAAGCATATTTGTGGAAAGTTGAGTGGAAGGAAAATGTTTTTAGCAACTGGGGTAAGAGCCAACATCAGAAGCTACAAGTAACTCTTTTGATTTTGAAATTAAAACACAAAAAATAGGAAAATATGGATATATGTCTCAAAGTCTGGAAACTGAGTTGTGTGGCACAAAATCCATGTTGCCCATATGATTATTCCGCAGGAAGTAGTGATTTAGGGAGCCATGTCATCTGTCATGATTTTGTTGACTGTGTTTTATCAAGCCTAAAGTCAAAGCAGCCGTCTACCAGCATATGTTAGAGCACTTTCAACATGAATTTACCTCGGTACATTCTGTTGCGTTTAATATTAATCTATTTAAAAGTATGACGGGATGAAGTGTAGCTGCCAGTGCCTCTGAGCACTCACGTAATGTTGGCACAGGTAGGCTTTCAGATAATATTTTCAAGCCTCTTCTGTTGTGCATGATCTGTTTTTTAATGCTAAATATGCAGCAAAGAGTAGGCGCATGGCATTTATTCAAATGTGACTCAAAATAAAAGAACTAATTGGCCGACCACAACTAAAACATTTTTCTAATGCACGTTGGAGCAGTACCCTGAGCTAAATCTGCAGACTTAAGACTCAACCTCTGATAAGCAAGGCATCCCACACTTTCTTCCCTTCCACCATTGTTAGTTTGCTTTCTGATTGGCTTCATCTCTCCTAATATGTTTTCATTGCCTCTGGCCGGGAGCTACATAGAATTAGGGTTCCAACACATTTTTCATGTTGAATCCCCGACTTTGAGTCCAGACTTATATTTCAAGAGTTTTTAGTCCTTTGGGCACATTTAGCATAAATAAAAAAGCTAATGACTATTTCTTGCTGATACTTTTACAGAGGTCAGACTTTAAATATAGAACCTGTGAAAACCAAAGAGTGGAAAAAAAGGAAGAAGGGAGCAAATAAAATACAAAAGAAAAGATGGAAGAAAATAAGGAATGAACAGATAAAGGATTGAAGGAAGGAAGGACAGAAGAAAGGAATGAAGGAAGGATGGAAGAAATGAAAAGGAAGGAAACAAACAATGGATGAAAGGAAAGGGATGAATTAGTTAAGGAAAGAAAGAAGAATGGATGGAAGGAAAAAAATGAAGGAAGAAAGGAGCAAAGGACAAAAGAAAGAACAGGTGGAAGGAACAAACAAAGGAAGCATAGTAGGAATAAGAATGGATGAATGGCTGTATGGATGGATGGATGAATGGACAACCTTCAAACAATGGGAAGGTTCACTAAGTCCGGATATTTTTCCACACACTGTTTTTTTCCCACACTTATTAAGACCTGGAATAACCACATTTCTGCTACGGCCGCCCTCTCTCCCTGCTGGGGTTATTGTGCACATGCATGTACAAAGCGGTGTGTGCCAGCGTCTAATGTGCTTGCAATGGCCCCTGCAGGTAATCCTGCTGCTGAAACATGAGCCCAGCAGCACTAAAGCGGTAGAGGGATCCTTCACAGCATCACTGCCGCTGATACGCTGCTGCTAATACGCAGAGGAGCGTGTTGTTTAATGCCTTTTCTACCATTAACTAACTCTCAGGCTGTGCACCTCTGTGTGTGAAGGCGTGTATGCAGTTGGTTTGATAGCGTGTGCGTGTGGAAGCGTTCCCTACGAGGGCCCTCTGGAAGACAACCGAACACATCAAAGGATCCCTCCGTGATGCTGAACATGATATCTGCCGGAAGACACAAGGTTTAAGCACTCATCCACCGCTGTTTTCTTTACGATTAGCCAGGCGGCAGAGCAAAATGTCATTTAGTCTAACACTGTTCTGCTGGATTTGCCGCACTATTTGTCTTCTTAAATCTACAACAGAGGACTTGGCAAATCAACCCTAAACCTATGAATAAAACAACAGGGGGAGGAGGGATGTGGTAAGAGAAAAGCCTTGCTCGGTTTGAGGATTTGAGGAACAGCGTGGAATAGGCAGCAACATGATAGGAGTTGACAGCGGCGGCAGCCAGTCACCTGCACGGTAGCAAAAGCCCCTGTCTGGCTTTTCACAAAGGGCTTTTAGTGCTCTCTCTGTGACCGAGTGTTTTGTTAGGTGTTTTAACAAAAGAGGCATGTGCTGCTTTTACACATTCACTGCTCTATCTGCAGGAACAAGTTGTTGCCATGTCGTATTCTGCTTTTCCATGATTGCTTTTAATTGCAGTGACTCAGAACACACTTGATCATTAGAGTAATTCATCTTACCTGCTAAAACTTCTTTGCCTGAACTGTGTGTAAAAGCATGGTGCTGTTTTGTTGCTAAAAATGACCAACCAGCTATTAATCTTAGACTTCGCAAAGTCTTCAGATCATTTAATTAACTTTTCCGCAGCCTAAGGACAGACTTTCTAGTAAGACGATTCTTGCTGTGAATGATCAGAGGATACTACAAACACCTGCTGGGACCTGGGGAATCATAGAGTTAACCTTAAGAAATAAGAGGGAAAAGTAGGTTTAATTCATAACCATAAAATATCTTCCACTTGTGATTAAATCTCTTAGAACAGATGGCAGAGTTAACTCTGGTTGTAAGTAACAACTGTTTTCTTCATTTATGGGGGAATTAAACAAATGGAAATAGGCTGGCAGAGACCAGGTTGTATATTGTATATTATTTCAATGGCATATAGTCCTGTGCAAAACTATTCATACCCCTTGTAATTTTTCACGTTCTTTCGTTCACATTTGTTTGTTTGGGATTTTTTATTGGGATTTTGTGAGACAGACCAATACTAAAAATACATAACTGTAAAGTGGAAGTAAAACAATACATGTTTTTTTATATTTACTACAAATACCAACCTTAAAAGTCTGGCATATATTTAGGTTCAGACTCTTTACTCTAAAAGCGCTAAATAAAACCCAGTGCAACTAAGTGCCTTCAGAAGTCACTCAAATTTAAAAATTGACTGTTCATAATTATGTAGTTTGACTGTTTCATTATTCAATAAGCTAAACCCCTCCCACATACTCTTCTAAGAGAATTGGTGAAACCAGCTCTGCATCCAACGGGTCCAGATCTCCCTAACCTAACGAGCACTACCCCGAACAGGATTACTGAAGAATCTATTTAAGCTGGTGATGGGAAGGACACGCCTAGCTTCTAATAGCCTACATCCAGAAGTCTAACCCTTTCTCAACCGATGAATTGGCCAGACTCCCAGATCCGAACGGTCACAACTGTTAAAGGCTGCTCACTTTCCTAATCTTACAACTTGCACTGGTATCTGGGCTAGGTTAGTTTTAGTGACTCAGCGTGTTTCCAAAAGGTGTTGTTTTAACAAGTTTGGGCTTAAGAGAACCTTTAAAAACCTCCTATAATTATTTTCGAACAATGAACCAAGACATTTTTACAACCATTGAAGAACTGAACAATAAGGTCACAAAAATAATAAACTGTTCACAATTCCTCTAAAAGTTGATATGCTTCTTTAATTAGTAAGGCTTTTGCAGAGGTGAGTAGCAGCATCAAATTCAGCAACACAGAATAATCAAATAGAAGAATAATCAGATTAAAATCATCACTCTTTACCTTCTTTCTTTCTACTCACACATCAGTGTTAAATAACATAATTTCTCTTATATATAAAGTTGACTAACAGAGTTTAGTAGAACTTATCATTATGAAAATCACTTCCTATTGCATTTACACTCATCAATCCTTAGCATAAACATCATGATTCAGTCACACAATCATTGATTTATGTTTAAACTGATAATATAAAGAAATCAACCCTTTCTTTTCCTCATTTCCTATTTATACACTGTCTATCATTTAAATCTTTATAGAATCATCATGGTTATGTAAAAGAAAAGATAATTAATACATGACTCCACATGGATGGGCCTCCCCAGTCTTCGCAGCTTCTGAATGTGAATATTTACTAATTTGTATTTTCCTTTACGCTGAGCTTATAATGATTTCGGCATGGGTACATTGAAGGATCTCACCTTATTTGACAATTGTGTATAATTTGTATACATCCCGCCTAAGAGGATTATTTGAGGACATTCATAAACAAACAGCATCGTGTAGACCGAGGAACACAGCAAACAGGTCAGGGAGAAAGTTGTGGAGAAGTTAAAGTAAGATTGGGTTAATTAAAAAATATCCCAAGATATTTGAACATCTCACAGAGCACTAAGGCAAAACTGGAAACAGTTAAAAGCATGGCTGTCAATCTAAACTGACAGGCCAAGTAAACAGAGCATTAATAAGAAAGACAGTCAAGATTCTCATGGTGGTTTTGGAGAAGCTACAAGATTGACAGCTCAGGTGGGAGAATCTGTCAAAAAGACAAGTATTATACATGCACTACAGAAATATGACGTGTAAGGGACACAGCAAATAAGCGGAAAAGGGTGCTCTGGTAAGATGGAAAGAAAATTCTGACTTTTTGCCTGCGTATCACATAGAACCTACTATGCCAAAGGTGAAAAACACAGTGGTAGTAGCATGATGTTGTAGGGATACTTTTTTGAGCACGGGTAGAGAATCTGGTCAGTGTTGATGGAAAAAAAAAGGATAGTACTAAATGCAGGGTGATACTCGAAAAAGACTTGGAAAGAAAACAATATTTTCTATAGCGGCTGTTTGATAAGTGGAGACATTGAGGTCTTCACTTATGGTGGGCTTTTGGTCCACTGACATTTTAATCAGGCATTCCTCACTTATGAATATGTCAGCGTCTGGTCGAGCGTGCCTAATTTTTGTCTCTTTTTATCACAAGGATGCAGGCCGGCACAGCTGTGGCATACGTTCAACACAAAGCAGGCTCTGCCAGCGAGTCTTTACAGGTCGACACCTCCCTGTTAATATCCACACAATTCTGCCCACTGGAAGTCTTGGAGTACCTTTGGCATTTGAGAGTCTGCTTTAGCACAAAATCTTAACTTATCTTGACCTAATGGTTGTAATCATGATCATAATCCACCCACTGACTGTTGCTCACCTCTTCTATAACCGGCAGTGCCTGTATCATTGATGTCCTCATTAAGTACAAGTATCAAAGGAAGCCTGTTTAGTGGTGAAGGTAGGTTAGCAGGTGTTAATTAGATCCAAAAATGTCCATAAGCATTGTTCAGCTGAGTGGGAGGCACAATATAACCAAACGAACTTTGGTCGTCAACGCTGATCAACATCATAAAACACCAAGATCCATTCTACCAAATTAGCAAGGTATACATATTATTTAATTTAAATAAAAACCAAACTTCTTGAATTAGCCAGACAAATTATGTGCAACATTAGGTGAAGGTTTGCAGAAAGAAAGAAACAAAAGCTTTAATGGATCTTGAGAGGCTTATTTCGGCTCACAAATATCTTGGATGACATCTGCTCTGACACATTCTGGAAGAAGGCTAGAGGATGACTTTCAGCAGTGTGGGACAGCCGGCACATTCGCTGCAAACAAGGAGGAGCTGAAAATCCAACAACCGGGAGCTTTAAATTGCTGTGATTCAAATAGCAACAAACCATTCAGGTTATTTAAAGTGGGAATGCTTAGCAAAAGTAAACATGAGTAGCCTAATTCAACAATATGTATGCTATTAAATTATGTTATGATGTTCACAAACATACTTGCCTGCTTAATATGTAAAGTGTGGTCTTAAAGTTTCAAAGATTTACAAAGAAATGCACAAAGTTATTAAAAAGTTAATTCATCAGATAGAATGGAAATAGATTTGTCTCTTTCCTTGATTGTAGCAAGAAATCAAAATAAAAATAATCCTCCAAGTCTTTTGTGGTTGTTTAATGCCTCAGCATTTCTATTTTTTTATTTCCATTTTGGAACTCTCCGAAAATGATCTCTTTGCAGTTGTTTTTTTTTATCTATTTGTTAGCGTCTTGTAGCTTATCAGAATTGCTTTAAATTTCTTTGTAATCCAAATATGTCTTTTTGTTTCTTTCTCCAATATTTTTTTTGCGCTTCCTAAAAGAAATAAAGCTCAATAATCCATCTTTGCTTGTCCACAAACACATTGTAATAATTTACTTTTTGACAAAGAAAGAAAAACATTTGCTCCACATGTGATATTTTGTTTAGAGAAAGCTGGACTCTAGACTAGGTAAAGCTTCCCTATAGTACCTTACTTGACCGGTTTGTATTAACTGATTTTACTGCGCAAAGTAAATTGCAGTTGTGTACACTAGTGGCAATGCTAAATTATCTGTTTAGTACAGATTGATTGACCAGTAAGTGAAGGTCTTGTGAAGGAGCTTGTGAGCGGTTAATAGCTTACCTGCAGCACTTCACTCCTTTTGTTTTAAAAAAATGGTGTTGCAAAAAACTAATTCAAGCAGGACCAAGACTAAAAATAAATAAATAAAAGTGAATGAAATAAAAAACTTGCAGTCAAATCATCGCTACTTTTTATTAACAGCTCCATTTAAATGGCATGGTAGCAGCAGCAATCTGCAGAGGGCACCTTTAGCAATCAACCAGTTTCAGTGCAGCTGCCATGTGAGGTCTACCGAGGGTCGCGGGGGGAGACGAAAAATACGATTAATCCCACAGAATAAGAGAAAAGAAGACTTTCCACAGACAATCACAAAGCCACGACCTATTTGCTATGCACAGGTCCCTCTGAATAAGTGCTTCATTTAATAAGTGATGGAGGAAATTTTCTGAACTTCGGATGAGGTGGTGCACCCTTTTCCCTCTCTTTCTCTCTTTTGCTGCTTTTCGTCTCTCCAGAATTGTATTTTGTGCTTGAGTGAATTAGGTGATCATTTTTTATCTTACATGCCATGCTGGCTTCTGAAGTTTCTAGCTCCAAGGAAATTGGAGGGGAAGAAGAAGTCAAACATTTATCGCATGCCGAGGTTAATCTCCTGAAATAGTGGGATTTGGTCAGAGAGGAAGTAGAAAATCCACACTTGCACTCGCGAGCTGCATTACAGTCACATTTCCAGTTTTATTTTTTTCTCCCCAACTTTCTTGCTGCCTCGCTCTAACCTGCCTACATCAGGCTGGAAGTAAAATCCTTTGAGCTGAACAGCAGTGACAAGACAAAGTAGCAACACATAAATTAAGGCAGAGACTGGAGTCATCACTCACTGTCTGAGACACTAATAACACTGCTCATTGTGTGATCATCTCTTATTGCTGTTGTTAATGCCTCAAAATGAAGACACATTACACACTGAGTTTGTCTGGAAGAAGTGAAGAAAAGATATTCTCCGCTGTCCAGTAAAAACAGAATAAATTGTTATTACGAAACCATGATAGGAGGATGGGGGCTTTAAGTTGAAAACCCTGTATCTATGTAGGACTTAACATTCAGTTGGCCAGTGGTGTTGATCAAATCTCAGCATTTTTTTTATTTTACGGTGTATTGTTTTTAGAAAGTGTTGTTTTACAACTTTTTTATTAATATTTTTTCCTGAACCCAGTTTGTACGGTGGCCGACAAATGCAAATGTGCAGCAAACGGTTAAACGAGCTGCATGCTTAAAATGCGCTGAAAACACACAAACACAAAACCAACTGCAAGTTACAAATCAAATGCAGCGGAAAAATCCTGCAAAATACCTGCTTTATCTACCACGACTCCCAAAGATGGTCACTCAGCAGACAGACTGACAATGGATTTATTCAAACTAGCGAGTTCCAACTAACAGCACATGGAAAATGACGGAAAGTGTGTTTTAATTACACCACAAGGTATAATGTTGTCAATGCAGCACCCAGTTCAGTTATGCAAAAGGTACATCATCAAGTCCTCTATTGTGTTAGAAGGGTCATTACTGTATATAGCAATTAATTTATCAGTTTGAGCAGCAAAATATGAAGTTCACGGGTGGTAAGCATCCGGATGGATGCAACAAATACAAGTAAAACATAATGCAATCCATCCATTTTCTATACCCGCTTGTTCTGTACGGGGTCGTGGGGGAGCTGGTGCCTATGTCCAGCAGTTTATGGGCAAGCAGCAAGGTACACCAAAGTAAGGTTTAAAACATAATGAAAAATAAATAAATTCATACAGGTAGAAGCTCTTAAGATAATCATTTTCTTTGTTTCAGTGTCTTGTTAGCATCTGTTAGGCTTTATTCTTGCCTAAACATATGAGGCTTAACTGCTTGCCACAGAACATTTTCTCTGAGCTGTATTTCTCAGGTGAAAAGTATGTCTGACTCAATGAAAAGTCTTCAGTATCCATGTCAAAAATCTCTCATACAGCATAGTGTTTACTAAAGCTAAGAGACCGCCCTGAAACTGGGGTCTTTGTGCCAGCTCTGGTGTTTTTCAGTTGTTATTGCCATCAACTGTGTGCTCTTACTGTGTACGACCCTCTGTGGCATTGGATTATAATCTTTAACATCTTTTTTTATTAACTGTACTGTTGTTGAAAGGAAAACCCAGCTTTTACCAAGTACAGCTCTTCACTAGAACTTTTCTTGAGTTTTTTAGAGTTAGCTATGCAGTTAGCTGTAAACCATGTGGTTGCTGTAAACCTGTTAAGAGTCTTCGCCGCCTCAGTAGCAGACCTGTCAGAATCTTCTTGCACCCATCGAAGCTGTTTTTCACTATCAAAAGAAAACATCAGTCAACACGCTGTACTAGCCGATTCTATCAGTGTTCTACAATACGTTCTAAACTGAAGTCTCCCTGTAAACACAAGCTTTGATGGAGACAGCTGCCGCCGAAGAGCCCGCAAGTCGGAGATTAAGTGGATCTGAGGAGGAGATTTATACCTGCGTTTTATGGCATTTGCAAATGGCTGCTACCATAGTGGCAGAGTAATTCCCTCCTGTCATATTTGTCTTTACAAAATGTAACAAATTACAGTGAGTTTGCAGCAGATGAAACTCAATATTATTTTGCTTCTGTCTCTCCTTTTTGAAGACTTTTTTTTTCAGGTTGCACAGATAAGGCGCTGATGGTGAGATTGCAGGCCCATCCATTTACAGTGTGTGTCAGGTGACAGGGAGACATGATTCATTCTGACTCGTGCTTCGTGATTTGTCATGTGCTTCCCCTATCCCTTCTCTGTCTATTCTCTCTCCTCTGTTCTTTCCCCATAGCTTTCACCCTTCCACCACTTTTTCCCCTCTCCTCCCTTTCCTTCCATCCATTTATTTTGACTTTCTTCCCTCACTTTTCAGAAGGGTGCCTGTCAGCATAACTCAGCCAGTCAGCTCAAGGGACAGGATATGGGTAATTGGGGCACAAGTGTGTGTGTTTGTCTGTGTATGTGTTTGTGGCTGGAAGATGGTGCTTTCTTGGCAGACAGAACAGCCTTTTCCACTACCACCTAATGAGGTGTGACTTGTGTCTTGTGGAGAGCTGGACGGACAATTGCAACCTCTCTTCTCTGACATACACCTTCCAGTGACCCTCAATCTACTCCCCTCTGCTCTTCTTTCCCAGTCAATATATGTCAGAGATCCATCACTCAGCCACAAGTCAACTGAGACCTGACCAGAGCAGGTTATTAACACAGTGGACCGGGCGTTAACCACAAATAAAACTCTCCCCTAACTACTGAGATTCCTGAATTGACTAAGTCCGTTGGGAGGATAACATAATCTCTACTTGTAGATAATCTGAAAAGTGTGGCAGACATACACTATATTGCCAAAAGTATTAGATCACAGCACCAAATCTATCAATTCTGGTGATCCAATCACTTCCATGGCTGCAAGTGTATAAAGTTTGGGGCAGAGAAAATTATCTGGTTGCACAGAGTCCTGACTTCAACCTTCTTAAACACCTTTGGGATGAATTAGATGCAGTTCTGGGTTTCTCATCTAACTATGAACACATTCCTAAACCTTGTGGAAGATGTTTATAGAATAGTTGAAGTTCCTATTGATGGCAATGGTGGCTCCTTCAACAAACTGGACCTTATAGATTAAGAATAGGATGTCATCAAGGTTTATGCACATTCATTCATCAGAAAATCATTCTTCTGAAAATAGAAAGAGTACGGCACAACGGCACACCTTCCTCCTAAACTGACAGGCCAAACAAGGAGAGCATTAATCACAGATGCAGCCAAAATGCCTATGGAGGTTCTGCAGCACTTCACAGTTCAGGTGGGAGATACTGTTAACAGTATAACTATCAGTCTTGCATTGAAAAAAATAGACACTTATGGAACTATTTTAATGGCTGAAAGAAAGCCATAAAAAACCCTAGTTGCACTGCGATAAATACGATGTAGGAGACACCAAAAATAGACAAAAAACAGCGATCTGGTCAGATTGTACATACAGAACATGTGTAGTAGAAAACTGCACTGAACATAACCATAAACACACCATCTCCGCAATATAGCATGGTGGGAGCAGGATCATGCTGTGGGAATGCTTTTCTTCAACAGGAACCAAGAAGCTATTTAAAGTTAAAAGTTGAAAAGATGAATTAGGCTAAATACAGAAAAATTCTAGATTCCTGGGGACACAAGGAAAGATTTAGATCATGTCAGGGTCTTGGAAACTTGTTGCCTGCTGCTTACTATGCTTACTCACCAGATGGCGGTGGAGCTCCTTGTGGAGGTGTTCAACATCTGTCGCTCATCATCAATCAGGTTCTGAGGCAGTTAGCACTTAGTTGCCTGAGTGTTTGCCAATAGTGGTAACTTACTGGCCAAGTTAAGCTTGGCCAAGAAATTACCTTTTGCGTGTACTCTTTCTCAGGTCTTCCTGACCTACTGGCTCCAGTCTCGGTGTCGTTCCTCTGCTAAGATCCCAAGTACTCCTGACTTTAATCTTCCTGGCTTACTAAGTTCCAGCAGGCTAACTCCAAGCTCCAAAGCTCCAAGCAACCTGCAAGCGAACCTAGCCCACCCTCCAATGTGAGTACAGAATCCACAACCAAGTGCACTCACCTCACTCTGGCGTTGTCTACACTGGAAAGGCAATCCGAGCTTGTGTTCCTCTAAACCATTCATCTGAGGATTTCAAGTCCTACCTGCGCAACAGACATCCACCAACCTCCCAGGCTCCGCTTCATCTTTTCCCCCTCAGAAGACTTCCTTCAGCTCCACTCCGTAAGCAAATAAGATCTTCAAACTTCTAAATTCACCTCTGAGCCCCTCATCAACTTACCTGTTCTCCCTCTCCAAACAGCTGGTGTGCTTCCTGTCCCGGGTCCGTTACCTGAAGTTATCTGTTAAAGGAAAATAAATTGTTAAACCTTTTCTGTCTCCTGAGTGCTATCTGCATGTGGGTCTAAGCAGTTAAATTTACCATGACAGATCAATGTTTGAAACATATGTTAGAACAATAAAAAAGATCAAATAGAGGGAAAAAATGTAATCATTTATCAAAACAAAAATCATAATTGTTACTGTTTTAAGTCTCGTCTAGTTTCCCTGACAGGAGCTTTATTTCATCAATGACTAGAAATTGGCTTATTAGCTTAGCTAATAGTCATCTTCGTATACCTCACTGGCATAGTACCAAAGAAATATTTACGTCTCATCCTGGATGAATCTACTTTATGATAATCTCCCTCTGTCTGTGACGGCTTCTTTTTACCCCTCTGGAACCTAAGTGATAGTGATGGTTTACTTTTGGCTTTTCTGCTTATAAATCCTATTCTCCTCAGGAATTTTCTTACAGTGTGATCTCAGGCAATGACTCCTGTCTTTGCCCATGTTTTTCTTATTTTGTTTTGCAATGTTTTGCTATGTTTAATTTCCTTGCTGACAAGCAGCCTGATGCAACACTCCACTAAGGTCTGCGAGACCTTTTTTAAAGGTGCTGATTCATTAAGAGAATTGGACTTGTGCAGGTATTTGTTTCAGACGTTCAAATTAATTGGTGATTCAATTAGGTTTTACTACTTGATCTAAAAAAAGCATGTGCTATTGGGTTATGTCATTTAGTTTGTAGAGGCATCCTTTATGAAGCCAGAATGTATTATATGTGCTGAAGGCAGCTGAACTGTCAACTAAAATACAATGAAGTAATATAACCATGGCATTTCTTCAATTTTCTCAAACAGACTCATCAGAACAAGAAGCTGAAAACAGTCTGTGCATAGGAGAGATAAAGGCTGGTAACCCTGACTGTATGTCAACGGGATTTGTCATGCGGTAGTATATACATTTACCGACAAAAAAAGCTTGATATGAAGTTAAGAATCCAGAATGTATTGTCTGACTTGGATGAAATATGGTACACATGCAGACTAAAGATGGATGCTATAGGCTGCAAATTATTATTCACTTTGTGTTTAACTTGTTTTTGATGATTATATTTCAGATCAGGTACATTTCTGAACCTTTCTTGAATACACATCCAGTACACATAATTTATCTTAAGTGTACATAAAGTATACATACATTTTCTTTATAGTGGATGTAGAGACCACAAAGCCCTCAAATCTGACCTTTCACATAGTTTTAACTGGTTTCCTTCATTTCCTTAAAAATAACCTATGCTGGACTCTGACCTTTTATCTCTCCGTTGTCCTAAAACCTTAATTTTCCTTTTGAGCATTTTTAAGACCTTGATATTCTGTTATGATCAAAAGCTGCTTGTCTGGATGCTTGTCAACACATGTTAAAGTTCTTTTTTAATTGAATCATAGTGCTAGTTTAGTATTTCCAGAGCTTTAGAAATAATACACAATGAATCTATATACCCCTAAAAAGTGATGAATGTGTAAATCCTTTGTAGGGCACTCATTGGAAACGTTACTTTTTCAAAAAAATTTATTTTCATGCAGATAATCAAGGGTAGCAAGGCAATCATATGTGGTTTCTTGCCCATCTGTGGTAAGAAAGAAAATTCAAAAAGGGGTATATGAACCGCTTCGTAATGCTGTGCCAGTTTGCACCTGCCTTTCAAACTTGCTCAAAATAGACGCAAAAATAGCGATAGCAATCCATTTTATGTTTGATAAATCACAATGAGGGTGCTAAATGATGACATTTGTTTATCCTCCCAGTATTTAGCACATTCTGATATTCAACATATATTCTGCATATTTATGAAGGCACACGTGCTAAATGGATTGCGCCTGCTGTGCTAATTCAACAGGCGCAATCCTCGGTGCACTTGGTTAGTAGATAAGCTTTGTCAAGTTTGCACACATTTTTATACATGAAAACCTTTAGAAAATCAAACCCCAAGAAAACCTCTGTGCCAAGATGTCAAATTGAAATCTTGATGTTGTCATGGCCACAGTGGAAAGCCTTGTTAACTTTATAGTTTATATACAATTTGTGGATCCTTTTGATGCGGTAAAAACATTCCTGGCAGAAATGGCACAAAACCATCCCGAGCTCAAAGATGAAACGCTGTGAAACTTTGGTTTCTCGCAGTGTGACTGGATGTCAGGATCTGCCATTTTGGACTTTGTTTTAGTTTTGTTTACTTCTCAGTTAGGTGTTTCTATTCTTTTGGGTTTAGTAGTTATGTTTGTTTATTCCTTCAGTTACCCTGATGTTAGTTTTGTTCTCTCTCCTGTTTTTAGTAGTTCTTTCTCCCATTGCCCATAGATCCCCTGGTGGTCGCTTTCTCATTTATTGCTTCCTATGGTTATTATTATTATTATTACAGTTCTCTTTGTTTATTTTTCTTCTTTGGTTTTTCTAGTTTAGTTTCTGGGTTAGTGTTTCTGTGCTTGTTTACTGTTTGGTTTATTTATTCTTGCTGCATTCTTCTTCTAGTTTATTAGTTATTTTTCCCCTTTGGCCATAGACTCCTTTGTTGTTACTCGGTTGGTTATTCCCTGAGTCTAGCTTTTCCCCATGTCCTCTGGTTTAGTTCTTCCTAGAGTTTATTTCTATTTTTCCTTTCTAGCTTCTAGGTTTATTACCCACAGGTTTGTTTTCATTTGTAGGTTATGTCTAGTTTATTTTCTCTCATGCCTCAGTCTCACATTAGTAACTATAACAACATATTTCCTCAGTTCCCTTCACCTGGCCTGCGCACCTGTTACCATTTCCATCTAATTACCTGCCTTCCTCCCTCATTGGTCCATACTCCAACTCCCTCTGTTTATTAACTGGTTTGTTTGCTACACTCCTCGCTGGTTCCTTATGTTTCTCACCTGTTGTCTTCCTGATGTCTCCTGGCTCCTTGTTGACGTTTGACATTTTCTGTAAGTCCTTCGATTATAATTATTAAAGAAGATTGAAGATTAAATCGCACCATGTGGCTCCCAAGTGCTTGCTTGCATTTTGGTCCAAACCAATTTCGAACCGTGACACTGGACACCTCAACAAACTTAATCTCAAACTGCAGGGAGCAGGAAAAACTGTTTTAGACATTCAAAACATGTGGAAAGCTTTCGTTCCAAGCCTGGCAGCTTTTTCAAGTAAATATCTCAAGACCAGTGCACAGGGCTTATTGACAGTATTTTGCTGTGCATATCTGTGTAAGCAGATTTTATCTCAAATGAAGAGTGTACTAAGCGCCTTCTGAAGTCGTCTGACTGCTGGACACTCAGAGACCTGTGTGCTCCTCAGAGTTAGAGTGTGATCCCCATTACCAGAACTGGCAAATACGAAGCAGGGGCAGGGATCTCATTAACAGGTATTTCAATCTGAAAAGACTCACAAAGAGAGGGATGGCAATTAGAAAAGTTTTAATGATGAGAAATTACATGGTTATTTCTTTGGCGCTCGGACCTGGGAGGAAGACATGAATGCTGAGAATGACANAAAAGTTTTAATGATGAGAAATGACATGGTTATTTCTTTGGCGCTCGTACCGGGGTGGAAGACATGAATGCTGAGAATGACATGAGCTAAGATGATCATTTGTAAGGCTTAGATTTAAATACGTCTTTCCCCCTGATCCGACACTGGTGGTGGATTGGCGGCCAGGGAGCGAGGAAGCCAGGAGTAGATGTGAAGGAAGATGGTGGAGGTGGGGTGGAGGAGGGATGAGCTCAGCTGACAAGCGAAGATGAACATGGTAGAAGCTCCTCTAAAAGCAAGACGTCGGAAGGTGATTGGATGGAGAATCAGATGGACAGGATGCTGATTGGAAGGCTGGGAGACGCACTGAAGAGTCACAGGGAGGTGGAGGCGGCGAAGATGACTCTTTCATTCTGAATTTTCGTGAAAACTCCATGTCCCTGTTATTGGGAAACTCTTAAGCTCGATGGGCCTGCTAGGCCATGCCCCTTTTAGGCGATCTGTAAAACTAGGTAAAACTCCACCAATTTGTTTTCTTAAATATATTGCAAGAGGAGGCTTTAATCTTAACAAAACAATTCCCCAAACGAGTTTTGCACAAATACCTTTTAGCTTTACAGCAACTTAAACAAAGGCGATGACATTTTAAGGTCCCTCAGACATTGTTGATTTTGTAAACAAAATGGTACAAAAAGCACCTTTCTCTTTGCAGCACCCCCACATGTCTCATATCATAACAAACTAGAGACACTCACCTTTCTAACAAGGCATAACTCGTCTTTCTAGTACATTCTCTGGTGATGTAATTTGCTTGCACATTACAGTCTGCTTGTTGCTGTCCGCCAGCTGCTAGCTTGCACACTACTTCGTTAGCTTCCAGTTATTTTTGCAACTTTACATTTTGATGATACACAGGGTAACTCTCATTACCAAAGGCTATGTCATATGCAGAAGGACTCCTACAATGTAAATCAGCACTTTTATTTGACCGATTCCCTTTTATTTCTGTTTTATGAGGTGAAAAACACCCTTTTCCTAACTGCCATTTCCAAATGCCACATTACCCTCTAAAACTTTTGTGGAACATATACGCTTCAACTTATTTAGTGCAAATTTGCTGCAGTTATAGTGAAGATATGGATGAATGCAACCTGGGGGTTCTCCTAGAAATTCCAAAGGATTTCCATAGTGTTTTGTAATGTTTAATTAGAAAAACTTGTGGCGAGGCTAAAAAATTTTTATTTTTCCTTTGTTTAATCACAAATAAATCGGACATAGTAACAGTTACATTAGTGGTTTCACTGGAAAAATATTCTTTTATGTCTTACCTTTACACAGGTACAGAAGGTTTGCATGTAGGCCATATAACTGTGGCGCTATACTTGATTTATTTAAAGTATGTAATTTCAGGCAGAAATTGCTCTAAAACCCCTTTGGGGCTTAACAGGTGAACATACACATCAGTTTAGTTTTTCGCATCAATGGTGTGAGAACTTATATGTTCTGTTGTATGGCTCCTTTGCTATTAAGGTGGTCTCATTATGGATAAAAAGTAATTTTTGAAAATAGTTTATCTGGACTTTGCCAACATCTGTCAATAAGTATAGTTCTATAAAGTTTTGTCTATAGTGTATAACTGTTGATACATAGCATCAATAAATGTATTGTTAATGCAAAGGTTGACATGGCACATTGACTTCTGAGGAAATTTTAGATGGCACTCCTCATCAGAAAGGCTCGGGGAGTATTTTCAGGTGTTTTAAGGTAATTAGATGATTAGGGTGTGACCCCATGAGTTTACAATGTTTAACTTTTTTCAATACTAATTTTCAGATTTATTAGATTTGGGGTTTTCATTATCTGTAAGCCATAATCACCACAATTACAAGAAATAAATCCTTGAAATATTTCACTCGATGTGTAATGTATGAGTAACAATAAGATTGTTATTCACGCTGGCGGTAATGACACCCGGTTACGTCAATCGGAGGTCACCAAAGTTAGTGTTGCTTCGGTGTGTAAGTTTGCCAAAACAATGTCGGACTCCGTAATTTTCTCTGGTCC
>JAHUTJ010009922.1:0-16923 GCA_036250325.1 Characodon lateralis
ATGCAAGATCAGATACAATATTATTTTATTAAAATAATGTTTTAAAGAATGATCTGCTGAATAAAACCAACCTTCTGGATGACTAATTCTCAATGGTGTCTCATTAGCTGCCTTTGTTTATTAAAATAATATTTAAAGAAATATTGTTAAGGAAATGGTCAAATATTTAAGGAAATATTTTGGAAAGTGCCAAATCTTTCTGGAGAAATGGGGCTTAATGGTGTTGATTTAGTTATCAAGTTTAGTAAAATAATGTTTAGGGAATTATTATTTACTGGATTGAAAACTAATAACCTTTCTGGGTAAATATTCTTTAACAAGCAAGCACGTGTCCGTAGCTGTTAGCAGTTAAAGCTAACAAATGAAGCTGATAGCTTAGCACCAGAATCAAACACACACCTTTAAAAATATCGTCAATAAAAGGGTTAAAATGCATAAGCGCGGATGGCGCTTTATGATCAATCTTCTGTTTAAAATCACCCTTCAAGTAAAGTTTGTCTTAACTTTAAAAAAATACAAACAAAGAACAAAAAACTGAACACGTGTGCTGCAGATAAGTCTGCTAGCACCAAGATAGCTGAGTTCAACCCAAACAAAACCAAACTTCATAAAATGAAAAACATTTAGATCATTTCAATCTAAATCCTTCTCTATTATTCTGCCCAAACCTAACTTCTTATGAATGTGTTGAGGAGTTGTCCGGGCGACGATGAAGTTTGAAGAAACGTCCAAAGTCAACAAACGGTTAGCTTTCAGCTTTCAGCTAACCTCCGTAGCTGTGGATGAAAGACAGCTCGTTGTGTCCGCCAACCAACTGCACGTTACCATAACCACAGTGATGCGGCTCCTGTTGTCGCCCTTTCAGACCGGGGAAAAACCGCTCCACTCTGCTTCGTAGAGACAATGTCTCTGCAGGGAACTCTGGAACACAGTTTGCTTCTGCAGGCCTCAGAGAGAAAGTGAAGGAATGATTATGCCTTAATCTCCCTTTATGAATGAATACCGGATTCTTTCAACAGTAATTCATCAGTACTTAACTAGTGCATATGATTGTGTGATCTTATGACACCCTTCGATCCATTTTCAAGAGTTTATGTCTGTTTGCCAGCAAAGAGACATCAGCGCGCTGGGCCTCCCCTATCGCGGTCCCGCAGAGAAGCAGTGGAAGAGATCGGACCATTGGGGGAATTGGGTTTTATGTGGACAGTGGCATCATGGGAAGTTCGCTGTTACCCCCAATTCCTAAGTTGTGCCGGAAGTAGGTTAATGCAATTTATTTTGAAAGTTCCAGAAAAGTCCGTACCACATTTCCTGTTGTAACTCATGCCTGTGGGTCCCAACATGTGCCATTCTGGATGAGCTGCACTACCTGAGCCACTTGTGTGAGTTGTAAAGTCCATCTCATGCTACCACGAGTGTGAAAGCACCATCAACATTCAAAAGTGACCAAAACATCAGCCAGAAAGCATCGGTACTGAGAAGTGGTCTGTGGTCCACACCTGCAGAAGCACTCCTTTATTGAGTGTGTCTTGCTAATCGCCAAGATTTCCCCCTGTTGTCTATTATTTACTTGGATTTATATTGTGTTGTTTAAGTGTTCCCTTTATTTTTTTGAGCAGTATATTTATATATGTAATATATATATATATTGTCAAAATAAGGTGAGACCTTTCCATGCAATCCATGCAACAGTTAGTGATTACCCCCAGTTAACTCTATAACAGTTACAATAAATATCCTTGTATCCTTATGTGTAATCCATGCAATAATTATTAAAACACACAGTTGAAGCAGTAGGAAGTGAAACAAGCATGTTCTTATATTCTGGAGCTGAGTGACTGGAGAGGCCTATGGGGAGCCACATATTATCTGCCACATGTTATCGGTGTTATTTTTTTTGCAAAAATATAAACAAGTATATCTAAAGAAAATTATGTATGATGATTTAAATGATGTAGGATGATTTTACATTCTTTCACATGTATTAAATGAAATAAGCAGTCTTTGATTAACAAGTTAAAAGATGTATGATTGAAATGTGATTAAGAACTGAGGATTAGAGTAAAAAAAATATTAAGGTTTGACATTCTCAGCTATATATGAAAGAAATAGAACGGTAATCATTTGTGAAGTATGAATAAAAAGAATTGTAACTGTGTTTTAAAGTAAATGCAGAAAGCTGAAGAATGGAATGTGTAATACTGTGTAAAGTTTAAAACTGAAAAGATTAGGGAAAGAGCTGTGGAATGACTGGGAGTGAGGAGAGCCAGTTGTATGCTGACAATGAACCCTTTTGTAAAGAAGGAAGGGAGAAGGCGACTATAGCCAGCTGTGTGGTTATTATTGGCATCTCCGTGGCCGAAATAACAGCATCCGTGGGTCACAGTGACCGTGACTAAAGTATTGGGCAATAACCAAGAAGCTGAGCGGAAAGGGTTGCACAATAATTAAGAAGCCTAATAAGGGCCTGACCAGTGAAGGCATCAAGCGATATAAAAACAATGCGGAGAGCAGAAACGGGGTTGTTTCCTCGCAGAAGATCAGCGAACAGATTTGGACGGAGAAAATAAGCTTGGATGGAAAAGGAACAGAGACACAGCCCAACTGATCAACTGCGTTAAAAGGAGGATCAACCCGCAAGCCCAGAAAGGACTGTGCCTCAAAATTAAGAATCTGATTTCATCTAAAGCCTTTTTATCCAGACAACAGAAGTGAACTTGATCGGTGAACAGCTGATTGCTCTAAGTTTCAGGCTTCTGGAAGTCCTGAATCAACTTCATTTAAGTCCCCGGGTTTCCTTCAACTCTTCAGCCTCTGGAAACTACTGTCTTCAGAGACAAATAGCAAAAAAGATCCTGTTTAACAATCAAAGCCTGGAGCATCAGTGCCTGCCACTTAAAGGAAGAAAACTGAAGATTAAGTCATATTCCCTTCAAGAAACCACTCGTTGTTACCAGAAGAATTCTTCTCCATCAGGTGCATGGATGAGCCTCCGTCTTCAAAGCCTCTTCAAAACCACTAGCTTCAGCATCAGGGAAAGACAGGTTGAGTTAATTGATTCATTTCTATTATTGAAATAATTTTGTGTTGCTGAATTTAAGCTGTTACTGACCCCTGCAAAAGCATTACTAATTAAAGAAAGCATATAAATTCTAGTTAAATCGTGGACATTCGATTATTTGAGTCACCGTATTGTTGGTTTTTCATTGGTGGTAAAAAGTCTTGTTGCCTGGTTCTAAGATATTTTAGGAGGTTTTTATAGGTTGCCTTAGGCAAGTTTGTTAAAACAGCGCCCTTGGGGCTCGTACTGAGCCACTAAAATTAATCTAGCCCATATACCAAGTGCCAGTTGTATATTAGGGAATGAGCAGCCGTGAACAAAAGTGACTGTCGAAGGTGTGGATGACTGCAATAGGCTACTCGGTTGCCCGGACCTCCAGTTGAAGAAGGGCGAGACTTTTGGATGAAGGCTGTCGGAGGCTAGGCGAGTTATTTTCCAACACCAGCTTAAACAGAACTTTCAGTAAACCTGCTTAGTAAGATCTTTCAGGTTTAGGGAAGTCCGGACCCGTTAGATGGAGAGCTGGATTGAGCAATCCCTTTAGACATGAGGAAGTAGGAGGGAGGGGTTAGCTCATCGGACAACGAAAGTATGATCGTGTCAGTGGCAGCAACAGAAAGGCACTCTGATAACTTAAAAAAAAGAAATTTAAAGATGTTTTTGGTCTGCAGGACTTGCAAAACTGCAGAAACTTATTTTACTTTTTTTTGTAGTTTTGCTATAAGAAAACTAAATATTGTTTTGAAACTAAAAGAAGTAAATAGCTTGAAAACATGGCAGTAGCAGTAATTGTTCAATTCATCCATAATAGGGAAATAATGCATGTTTGTATACAAATACCTGAAATAAATGCATAAGATACAGTATCTGGTGCATATGAAATTGCTGATATAGCAACATCTGGCTATTCCCATCAGTCTGTTTTTCACCCTTTACAATGACATTGATAGTTAAAGTGAACCTTTAACTGTCTACTCCTAATAATTATCATGCTCCTGGTCTTTCTGTTTCTTGTGACATGTGAGCAATACAGACAAATGTTCATGTAGGGGGAAAAAAAACACCACTCCTCCAATTGTACTGTATTCAAAGAAAGTGTTTTTGTGTCCGCACACAATAGAACACTGAAAAATGTTGCCAAATAGCCAAATTACCAAAAAGTCATATCAAAACAGAGGGTATGCGAACAGCCTTCCGCTTATACCAACTGTGCCATAATGAAAACTTTATCATCATGTTCAGGACAAGAGATTAATAAAGGTTGTACCTGTTGGTTAGATCTATCTTTTGAAAGCAACATTTATCTGGGGCAATGCATTGACAGAACATTACCATATGTTTCTTAACAAAGTTACCATGGCATGAAGCTAAATATTGTTGCTGTTTAGCAGAGACACTTGGTGGGGAAAAAAATTGTGGCTCTCAGGTAAATTGGAGAGACAGAATCGTCAGTATACACAATCACAATCCTAATGTGGACCATAATACTGATGGAACTTAGTATATTATTTTTCTACATAAGCATAGTAAATGCCTATTCTAAAATGACTGAAATTTGTAGCACAAATAATTTAAATCTCAATCTGGATGTTCATAAAACTAATAAATAAAAAGCACAAGTGATGGCCTATAATTATATTATTTAAAATATTATGGAATCAAAAGTATCCAGAGTACTTTTACATACAAAAACTTAACAATTGTGCAGACCCCCCACCCACATTAACAGGCTTTGTGTTAGCCTTGTTTTGCACAATATTTTGTGTGTTAGGGTCAAAGGCGACCTCTTGACACAGGGAGTTTAAACATGCTAATGAGGGCTGATCTCTAACCTCGTGGCTAAGTGCATATGGCGAGCACAGGCTCTGTCCTGGTGGGATCAGCATGTCGATCATTGGACTAAGAATCCAAGGACTTTTTTTTTCAGTCAGAGACCTTAAAACACACATTGAAGAAAAAGTCAAAAAATGTAAGTTAGAAAGAAAACATAAAGGATTTTTGACAACTGACCAGAGGTATGAGCTTTTAAAAGTATTTTTAATTTATTTTATTTAAGACTTTTTTTAATGTAATAAATTACATTGATAGACAATATTACACCAGTCATTATATTTATAAATTTATAATACTTGGACATTCTAAATCTCAATGTTTTTAATCTGAAATACTGTGTTATACATATATATATATATATATATATATATATATATATATATATTTTTTTTTTTTTTTTTTTTTTTTTTTTCTGAAAGTGTACTTTTTCATTCCCTTTGAGGGCACACTGAAACACAACGCAGAGAAAATCATACGTTTTGGAAAAGTTGCGGCTTTGAAAACTCACTCTTCTCAGCCAAACTTCTTATACATATTTGCAAGAAAATCAAAGAGTATTTGTGTGGCTGGCCCTAATCCTTTTCTCCAGCACATAAAGGATGTACCTTTAAACTGGCTTTCACTCCTCTGACAACCATGCAAATTGGTGAGAGGTAGGATGCCATCGCATTGACATTGTTTGTTAGAATAACATAGCGCGGGGGAAAGGTCCCGTCTCAGGCATTCCACTGAAGCCCTCCCCTCTGTGAAGTTGCCTGATGAATTGTCACAAGCTTGTTATTTGCCATTAGTTTCTAGCATTTCTTCCTTCTGTTGGGCTAACCTAATTCAGTATTTTTGGGGAGGGGATGTAATCTCTTTGAATGCCTCAGGAGGTTTGGAGGAACTTTTCTGCTTTATTTTATTCCTTCCTCTTTAAAACCTTCCACATAGTGTTATACCTGACCCAATTCGCTTACACACAGTTTCTTAAATTTGTTATTGTCTTAAGATTTTCTTTTTTTTTTTTCTTTTCTGAATACTTCTTCCTAAGTGAAGTTATATAAAGGGATAGTTCAGGTTTTGAAATAAGTTTGTATTGAAAAGTTGTAAGCATTTCCAATTTTACCTGCAGGAGATTACTCTCTTGGCACCTTCATTTAGTTTAAATCCAGATTAGTTGGTAGTAGTTGGAGTTGGTGGTAGTTAGTAGGAGTTTGAGGCTAGCAGCTAGCACGTGGAGACCCACGACCAAAGTAAACTACTACCTTCTTAAAACAACTCTAATCTAATAAATGTCACAGCAATTTATTTAAATGTTATTTTACTGACTATTATACTGCCATCAAGTTAGCAATGTGCAGTTAATTACACAGAACCTAATGATTATTTTCATTAGAAATGGATGTGTGCTACTAATGATCTTCATGTGGAAAATATGAGCTAAAATTGGAACTTCTAAAGCATTTCCAGATGGACTTATTGTCTGCTTTTAAAAGTATCGCAGAGTAAAATGCCAAAATAGTATAGTGCTCTAAACAAACACTATTTAACTGTCTGATGTTATTCTCTGACCAGAAACAAAACCTCCCAGCCGTCTTCAATTGAGAAACTGATGATTATTTCCACAAGAACCTGTGATAGAGGGAGGCTGAGATAGAAGACAGTGCCCCAGCAATAATCTACCTGTGTGAAACAGGTTTTAAAAACAGAAGATGTGAAGATTTTCTGATCAGAGTAACCTTCTGAGGTTAAAATAAAGTGGTGCAAAATGTATTAGAAAGGATTTTTTTGAACTGCAATAATATTGTTACATTTTACACTACTTTAATTTATTACCAGATAGTTACTCTTTACATGTTTCCACTCTGAGTACACGCTTCATTGAAGATCATTAGTGGCGCTTTACTTCCTACATCCATTTCCTGTGTGAATATTCATTAGCCTCTTTGTAAATAAATGTGTGCTGTAAATATGACAATGGTTTATAAAACCTGAGATTGAATTTAGTTTTAAGATGGTAGAAGTCCGTTCTGATCTTAACAAAACTGGTACCTTTATCCACTGGACTACACAAATGTGCATTTATGGCAAATGAAGATGCCAAGAGAGTTATCGACTGAAAGGAAAAATATTACCAATATATAATCCTTTAACAGAACCTTACTTCAAAAATGTTGAACAAACCCTTTAACATGCTATATGTATTCCCACTTTCCTTTATGCTTGTTACCTTGAAAGATACGAATGAGATGACCACTAGCCATCCATTAGGATTACAAGTAGCACTTCAGTCAGCCTTGAAATTATTTCTGATATACTAAAAATCATTTTTTAACACAAGTTGTTTTCTGCTGAGCAAAAACAAAACGTTTCTTTACTGTAGTGTCTGCATACATTTAAACATATACAAAAACATTCGTATTAAATTGTAGGTGAAATAGAGGGAAAACATTCACAAACAAGACATTTTTCGGATTAAAGTTTAACTTCCATTTCTTTTCTCCAGTGTGTCAAAATTAACTACATTTCTATGACTTCTTTTCATTGTACATGTGCACGCCAACTGATCTCTAAAATGTCACCAATCGGATGTCAGAATTTTAAAAGAGTCTGAAGCGTGCTCAGATCAGAGCAGGCCACAGCTAACAGCCGTATCCTTTTGATAGCAGTGTGACTAAGAGTTTAATTTGGGAGCAACAATTACTTCAAAGAGAGATGTGAGCATTTTCCTGCTTATTTGCACCCCCAGTGGGGCCCATACGTTATATTGTAACCATGTCCTGGTCGTCTGCTCATGCACTAATGGCGTCCTGATTGCCTAATTTCTCATGTCAGCAACTTCTTCTGGGGAGAGAGAAAAGGACAATTATGAAACAATTGAACATGACTGCAATGGGAATGGTTAGTGCAGCAGCAGGCAACCCAAACTCCACCTCAGTTTAGGCTGGTTTAGATTAAGAAATACTTTTTTTTTTTTTTCTTTTAAGTTCATCTTCAGGACACATCATGAAGTGAGTGGGATATGCCAGCGGTAAGCAGTCACAGAGGGAACGCCACAACTCTGAGCTAATTAAAAACATTTAGACACTCGACAGCAAATGGGTGGATTCATGGGTGGTTTGGGTTGTTTGATAAAGGATGTGGTTGTTTGTGTGTGCGTGTCACTCCTTACATTTTGCTTTTTTATTTACTGCCATCATCTTGGGTTCGTTTAAAAAATATTTAAACTTGCATACAACTCTATAACAGACATTTACAGTTCCATGGCATTTTTAATATTTTTTTTATCAACTGCATGAAACAAAATTTTTACTGATTGTAAAAATATAATGTAAAATCTATTATTTTTAACTGTACTTTTTCCTAGTACAACATGTCAGCTCTTATTTTTCAAATAGTTTTTCTCTGTGCTGTTTTGATTGTTTTGTACCTGACCTTTACAGGCAAGAAAAGGAGCCATTTGTTTTGTATCTGTTTTGACCATATAATTTAAAGTACGTTTTCTGTAAGGAATAGTTTTATGGCTTTGATAAATAATACCTACAAGCAGATCCTAAATTTGGTTTGATCAGGGATCATAATTTAAACAAATAAAGTTGATGGTAGTCTTGCTCTTTCAAGGGTTCAGTGGGTGTGGGTGGGTTACACGCTGAAGGGGATGCCAGTTCATCATAGGGCAACACAGAGACACAAAGAACAAACATACATTCATACCTAAGGGCAATCCAGAGAAGACCAGTCAACTTATGATGCATATATTTGGAGGAAGCCAGAGTACCCGGACAGGACCCAGGCACGCACAGGGTGAACATGCAGACTCCATGCAGAAAGAGCCAAGGCTGGGATTCAAACCTGAGACCTTCTTGTTGCAAGACAACCTTGCTAACAAATGCTGTGCACAGAAAAAAGAAAATGATACAGGGATATTTTTTTACACATAAAAACCTGAAAATTGTGGTGTGCATTTGTTTTTAGTCTGTTTACCTTTACATCCCTAAATAAACTCCAGGGCAAACAACTGCCTCAAAACTTATTTAGTAAATAGAGTGGACCTGTGTGCAATTTAATCTCATCATATATACTGCTATTTTGCAAAGGGCACAGAGTGAACAAACAAAATCACCAAAACCATGGAACATACCAGACAGATCAGACTTAACATTGTTGAGTATTTTAAAGCAGGATAAATAAAACAAGATCACAAACTTTGAACATCTTATTTTCCATTAACTTTCTGAAAATGGAAACAGTATTTACCAGCTGTAAACCCACTAGAACATTGTCATTTACCTAAACTGAGCTACGGTAAGTCTAGAAGAGCTGCAGAGAAGAGCCCAGGTGAGTAAACCTGTCGACATTTAAAAGAAGTATAAGAGGTCCTGTTTGTAATTTCCCACAAGCCATGTAAGGAACATTGCAAATTAGTGAAAGAAGATGCTCTGGTCAGATGAGATCAAATTGAACCTTTGGTCTGCCTACACACAGTATGCTTATTAACTAATTGCATTTGTATTCAGCCCCCGTGATCAAAGCTTTTTAGGGCCACGTTTCCATTACTTGCAATTATAGCTGCAATATTTGGTTGTTTGTCCTGTGCGTCTCTGTGTTGCCCTGTGATATACTGCTTCCTCTCCAGGGTGTACTCTGCACCTCACTCATTGAAACCTTGAGCCTGAGCTATTTTGCAAAGAAGAATGGGCAAAACTTTAAGTCTTCGATTTTCTGGTTGATACCACAAAAGACTTGCAGATTAAATTGCAGCGAAAGATGGTCCTTTATAGTGTTGGGTCAAGGGAGTTGTCAAAGGAAGTATATTTTCCACACATGAGATTTTTATTTGTAAAAAATGTTGAAAACAATTAACAAAAAACTTTGTTTTAAAGTTGCTAAATTTGCTGAATTTATCTCTGTATAATTTCTTCTTTGTGGAGTTTGTCTCTGGTAAACAGTGCAGATTATTTATAGATGTAAGCACGCAATATTAAACACACCTGGAAGAACAGCAGAATAGAAAGTCCCATAAGTTTCTTTTAACAGCTGGACAGATGTATTATCTGTTTGCAAGCTCTATATGAATTATGTTGTGTTATGTTGGGCTATTTGTCATAAGAAAACACTTCCCTTTTTTCAAACAAATCTGTCAGTGCTGCAGGTCCAGCACAGGGGACTATGAGAATTCTAGTTTATTTTACCTCTGGACAAATAAACTGGAATGCTGACTAATAACTTGGCTGGAATGTAACTAGAGCTTAACTCTCTGCTCAGTGTGATGTTAAGCATAATGAATTTTGCAGACCTCACTGTATACAATGCCAAGAACTGTAACTGAACATTGTTATTAGTAGAAGACATGAGATGTTACTAATATATAAATTACTGTCATATATTAGCTTAATGAGGTACAGAGGTTTTCTCACATTTTTAAAGTACCAATGTTAATTTTGAGAACTATGAATATAGGTTAAACACAGAACATCTTTGACTTAATTTTTCATTTGGTGGATACCAGCAATTGTGAAGAGTCCAAACATTACCCAAGACCTGGAACACTGAACAAGTCAGTCCTTGCTGAAGTGATTTACTCCATGTGGAAAACTCAGACTGAGTCACATACATGGAGATACACTATATTGCCAAAGGTATTAGTCTGTCTACTTTTACATGCATATGAACTTTGATGACATCCTATACTTAATCTATAAAGTCCAATTTGTTGCATGATCCACTGTTGTCAGCAGTGGCAACTTTAACTATTCTGTAAACATCTTCCACTAGGTTTAGAAGTGTATTCATAGTTAGATGAGAAAACCTGGATTGCAGCCTCCGCTCTAATTCATCCTAAAGGTGTTCAAGAAGGTTGAGGTCAGGACTCAGGTGCAGGCAGGTGAAGTTTCTCAACACCAAACTTTATACACCTGCAGCCATGGAAGTGATTGTAATACCAGAATTCATGGATTTGGTGGTGTGACCCAATACTTTTGCCAGTATTGTATATAAAAATATTGAATAGTTTACAATTTTATATTTAGTGGAATTGATCATGCAAACATCATATTTTCCAACAAGCTGTCAGTCCATCATATTTAAAAAATGGGGAAGCAAGCTAGTACTAGCTTAGCAACAAACTGCATAACCCCTGGGTTGGAGTTTCTACTCCAGGCTTTATACAGGAAGCTCCTCCTATAAGACAAACCACCATTAATGGAAACTCCATCAACATAGCAAAATTCACACAATTAAAAAACTGAATATTTATCAATACCCAAATCTATATACACAACTATGGTTAAATTAAATTGTTTGGTTGCTTATAAATGCTTTTGTTCTTTTATGAAAATGATTTGACTAACACAAACACCCCTATCCAGTACATTACAAATGAAACATCCCATAAGCAGCTTTTTAAATAAGGCTTTGACGCCTGCTACTCTGGTTTGACTGTTTGGAAAAAACCTAAAGGTATAATAGAAACAAACAGCATATAGTCAGTCAGTCAGTTATTTTCTATACTGCTTCTTCCATAGTGGTTCGCAGGGAAGCTGGTGCCTATCTCCAGCGGGAGGTGGAGTACACCCTGGACAGGTCGCCAGTCCATTGCAGGGCAACACAGACAGCATATAATACCTGGTAATCCCTCATATTAACATCAAGTAACAAGCAAAATGATTGCATTCACAGTAGAGTACAGCACAAACCAAGCAGCACAATTCTGTAAGGCAGAATGTAACAAAACAAAAAGAATTGTGTAATCACTGGTGGTTTGTCTATACTGCGTGAAAGTTACTTAGCATAAATGCACCCCCTAACCCTAACCCTAACCCCTAACCCTAACCCTACCCAATGACAAAAACCATGTAATGTTGAAATTTCTCTCATATTTACGTTGTTCATATTTTAAACAAACAAACAAAAAAAAAATTATTTGGGAAAAAAAAGTCGAATTTTGAAAAAAGTAAAACTAATAGACCCTGGGTCTGGGTTGCTTGTAGAAGGCAGACAGTGGCACTTTGTCACACTAGGTTGCTGTTTATTATAACATTGTCTGGTTAGCCAAAACTTTTACCTATCTGATTTTGATGTTAGTGTGTCTTGTTGCAATTCAGGTCCAGTTTATTTTATTTTGTTTATTTTATAATATTATTTGTTGAGCCATAGTAAGGAATTTAATTGTTGAAGTTTAATTTAAAATCTCTTATAAAATTACAGTGCTCATTATGCTTTACTGTCATTGTGAGGTTAATAACATAGATTTTCAATAATCAACTGTTATAGTCCTGGGACCTTGTCTAGAAAACTGAACATGAACCTGTGAACATAAAGTTTAACAAAATCTGATAATTACTTTTGTTTATTGCTTGATGAAATAATAATAATTCAAGCTTTTACTGATATGGAACCAGATATAGTTGTTCTTCTGATAGAATTGAGGCTTGGGTAAATTATCTTGATAAACATTTAAAATAAAAAATGTATAAAAACACAATTAATTCTATTAATAAAACAGCAAAGGATTCATAACCCCCCATGTTATAAGGGAAAGAATAGCCACAATGCATCGCTGTCCTGTCTGTCTATTGCTTGGAGCAGAAGACGCAGCACGGACACTCAGTGTCCCAGCAGGCTGTAGCTGACAGGCTTTCCAGTGAGTCGACAGCCACAGTGATAAGACCACTTTAAAGGAGAAAAGCCCGCCTATCCTCCTCTTTAAGAGGAAATCTGCTTAAAATACCATGTCTTGTATTTCGCCTATGGAGGGTACGATCATACGAGCCTGGTTTAAGGGTAATCAACTCAATACTATGGCTCTCTTGCTTAGTACTATGGCCCAGCAACTGGCACAAGCCACCAAAACCCAGAAAGGTTGTCACTGTTTCTGTCAAGCCATGGCCTACATATATCTTCCTTGATGCCATCAACACTGAAGAAGGAAAAATGCGCTTCACATCAACTGCCATAAAAAAAAGAAAGCAGTTAAATGAGTGTTTTGAGCCATACAGTCATTTTTGCTTCCCAAAGTGATAATGTCCTTCATTCAAAACTGTCCATACATATTTATACAAAGGAAATTTTTTCAGAATAATAGCAACAAGAACTTAAACCTGACTGAGATCAAAGTTGTGAGGATCAAAAGAATGCCAGAGGTGAAGGATGAAGGACACTAGATAGGTTACAGTTTGACAGAGCATCTCAGTCCTATGAAAATGTGCTGTGCAGGCAGTGTACAGTGAAACTGACCAACTCTCCTGGGCCTTCTGCTTCTACCCCATCCCTCTGTGACCCAGTTCCCCTGAGGTTTACAACTGCCTGTCAAAGTTTTGCAAAAAGCATCAAAGAATGGTAAAAGATTTCTACATCGGAAATACCCTTTATACAATCACCCCAGCCGTAGGTATCTGTTTTGCTTGGAGCTGCAGAATTGGGGCATCGTTGTGATGAGGACGTGTGGAGGTCAACACTTCGGTGAAAAAAATGACAGATGCAGTAGCACAGTATAAATTCGCAATGGCATCCACAGCCTCAACTGTCAGCAACATCAGAGGGCATCAGGGGGGATCCCGCCTGCAAAAACAAGGGGGTAAAACGAAGGGAGGAGAAAGGCAGCGGAGTTCGTAACAGTGTCTATTACGCTGCAGAAGAATTTGCCTGGGAGCTTGGCTTGACAGATTAGCCTGGCGCTCAGATGGGGCAATGCACTGATGAAACAAGAGCTACTTTTATGAGGTACGTAACACAAGCCAGGGGTAGCCACAGCAAGGCCAGGTAAGCGATCTCTTGATGAAAGTGAGGGCACTGCTCCGCCTTTCATGTTTCCATAGGTTTTATTTGGAGCATGCATAGACGGGACTGCAGACAGAAATGACAGACAATTAAGATTGCACAAAGGAGAGGGAAATTCAGTATCAGGCTACATGACCCCTGCTTGCCGGCAGTATTTCATTGCATATGGGTACCTTTTGTAATGAAATTCTTAGGGAAAACCAGTGTGTGTGTCAGTGAGAGAAAAAGAGAAGAAGGAAAAAAGGGTCTGAAGTTCCAGCGATGGGTAAAACATGCCGTTATATATACCTGGCATATTCCAGTTTCTAAACCCACCTTCATGCATCAAAGAGCCAAAGCAATAGACGGGTGTGGGGATTAATGTGGAAATAAACCTTGGGCTTTCTACATATCAAAGACCAGATAAGCTTATGAAGTTTAATTCATATGTTTTATACCGGTGAAAAACGGCCATTTGTGATGACGGCTAGGCTGTCCCAGCGGAATGATAGCATGGCGATAACGATCCGGCGCCAACACTTCAACTGAATCCATTTCTAAGGAGAAAGGAACAGCTCTGAGAAATATAAATTAACCTCACCTCACTGAGAGTGAGAAAAGTGGGGGATTCTCCCATGAATGTCCACTGACAGGGATTTCTTCATCCCAATAACTAAGACATCTAGTTTGAGCCAATAAGGAACGATACCACAGACAGGCAGTCTGTAGCTCCAGACAGAAAAGAGCATTTTTTTTTTTTTTTTGGGGCAAGAGATGTCTAAATCTGAAAATGGATTTTAAATTTCCAGCGTAATATCAAGGGCGAGCAGGTGAGCTTCCTGGGTTTTCATTCTGCAGACACCTAATCTTGATCTGCCTGCACATGTGGAGGAGGGAATGAAATCAGACAGCACAGAAAATGTGCCCATATTGAAAAAGAGTCAGAACAAGCTTGGCAGATGTTTAATTTTTTTTTTATCAGAAAGTTCTCAGCTGGACATTAGCAAGCGTAAGAACTATGGTTTAGCTTGTCCACAGTGGGTTTTTTTCACATACAGATTACTTTTTTTTTCAAAGCAAAGTATCTAAAACCTAAGACCTTAAACCCATTTTACTTCTTATTTTCTCATTATCAGTAACAACTGAACAGTTCTGACCTTCTAAGCAACAGGACATATGACACAAGTACTGTTGTTGATTATCATAGAACTAGAATTAGAACTAGAATAGAATTATCAAGTTCATATAAACCATTTGTACACAAAAAGCTGCCACAGGCAATTACAAAGTGGTGAGGGCTTCTCACTTTGTGAGAAAGTGAGATTTCTAAGTGTTGTTGGCCAGACCAACAATAAGTCTTCATTAGGCAACTACATCACTGTCGACAAAAGTGTGAATCAGAATGTATTCTTATTTTCTTCTTCAGCCACTTTTAAACTTAATACTGGATCTCAATATAAATATGTTTCTTCTTATTCACAGAGCTTTATCCAGGATAGAATTTTACCCAGAAGGTTTTACAGGATTGTTCCCTTTAATGAGGCCCTGGAAAAGCTTATTTTCCCATCTGTGGCCTCTCTCATTCCCATTCAGCTAATCAAATTACACGGCATCTTTAATCTTGCCTTATGAGCCAGTTTATTAACTTAAATTCTTCAAACCCTGCAGCAGTGAGTGGGTGAGATTCAAAGAGATCTATATGCAGTGCAGGGAAGCGCTTTGACAGTCAGGCGCAGAGATGATGACACCTCTGATGAATTTTTCACCACAAACAGTACTCAAACGATATTTACTCTCAAATGGATGTGTATACACATTTCTAACTGACAGTCTACAAATCATAAAACAGGCTTTATTAATTTTTCCCAAAACAGTGACGTGGTCACGATTACAGTCTGCAGACAGTGTCTTCTCCAGCCCTGCAGGGCGGAGTTATTACTGAATGCAACCATTCTGCCAATCTGTTAATCGTAACCATTTTGAACCACATCATATATCAAACCACTTCACTCAGACAGCCAGTCGGCAAAACCAATCTGTCAACCAGTCAGGCAATGCGGCAACAAGCCAACCAGCAGTAAAACAACTGATCAGGCTATAAGGCTATGACTTAATCCACTGCTCAATTTTTGCATTCAGCTAGCTAGATGGTCTGGTTGTCAAAGACAACAAGGCCAATCTAACATTGCCAAAGTCTAGCATGTCTGTGTATCAATTCAGCCTGCAAGTCTATTCCCTGGCCAAAGTAGCCTGCTTGGCCAGAGTCTTGTGGAAAACAAGTAGTATGTAATCTGAACACCATAAACACAATATGACACTCGGCATTTGGTTGAGCAAGATTGATCGTACACATTCATGGCTACTTAGTAAATATACTGCTGTGACCCAAAGTTCACTTCATTCCATCAGGAAATGATTGTGTGGTACTCCTCCTTGTACAATTAACATTATTGTTTGCAAAATATTTCTTTCCAACTTTTGCACCAGTGCTGACCCAAACCCTTGACTTCTAATCCAAAAACAAATGAAATTGAGAAAGCAAATGTCTATTAAACAGATTTAGGCTAGGAATATAGTTTGTCCAGTGTGGAACTTCACATAATGAAATATGACAGTATGATCATTATTAAACAATACAAAATAAATGCTAATGCTAATATTAAAAATATATGTTTAATACTATAATAATACAATGTAGTCTAAGCAAAATTTTTTTTATTATTTTACCCGAATGATTCATCTTGAGAATGTTTTTCACTTTTATGTTAGAGATTTTTTTAATCCGGACAAAACATGTTCCACATCACAAATTAAGTAAATAAGAAACATCCCATTAGTATATTTTATTTGTGTCACAAAAATATATGATTTTACAACATACACAGTTGGAACATATGCTGCATAAAAACACATGGCCATTTTTCATATTGTCTAACAATAAATCAGATAAAACGTGTACTTACCGGGGTTAGACAATGAAACTGAAACACCTGGTTTTAGACCACAATAATTTATTAGTATGGTGTAGGGCCTCCTTTTGCTGCCAATACAGCGTCAATTCGTGTTGGGAATGACATATACAAGTCCTGCATAGTGGTCAGAGGGATTTTAAGCCATTCTTCTTGCAGGATAGTGGCCAGGTCACTACGCGATTCTGGTGAAGGGAAAACATTTCCTGACTCGCTCCTCCAAAACACCCCAAAGTGGCTCAATAATATTTAGATCTGGTGACTGTGCAGGCCATGGGAGATGTTCAACTTCACTTTCATGTTCATCAAACCAATCTTTCA
>JAHUTJ010009923.1:0-16919 GCA_036250325.1 Characodon lateralis
CCTCATATATATAGTAAAAAATGGTTGTGTGTGTGTGTGTGTGTGTGTGTGTGTGTGTGTGTGTGTGTGTGTGTGTGTGTGCGTGACTTAATGGAAAAAGTTACAGGTGAATTCTTATAAAAATTTTTACAGTGGTGGAGGTATGCAGTCTCTGACTGTCTTGTTTTAGATTTTATACTTTACTGTTTCAACATGCCAAAGATGACATAAGTCACCAAAACAAAAGGTGAAGCCATTTCCATTCTCAAATATAGGACCAACTGTCACACTGCTGCTCTATTTCCCAACCCTCATAAAAAAGAATAATTTCTTATAGGGCACAATATTAAGACCATCCAACAACGTAGCAGGTTTCACACACACAAATAATCTGTTGCCAGCGGGAAAACAGCTGCCATGAAAAAAAACAGGGAGTAAAAGATTGTTTGGCTACAAATTACAGAGAGTGCTTGCTCGGTGTGTTTGTTACACAAAATATCAAGGACAAGCTGTGATTTTTTTTGTTGTGGGTCCCTGAATGCACTAATGGAGTCACCAGCAGCTTGTAGGTGTTCATTTAACAGTCTGGTGCCTCAAAGACGTGTCACACAGGAGAGACCTGAGTCTCACCTGTCAGTGGAACCGACATTGATCTGAACTATTTTTCATAGCACACAATGTTAAAGTGTCAGGAGTGACCTTTGTTAAGCTCCTTCAAAGGATGCTAAAATTACTGAATTAAAAGAATATACTTTATGACAGCTATGTCAAATCTAAATGATATGGGCATTTGCATAACACAGCACTTCATATAACAAACATTGGGTGTTTTGTAGTAGATTTACTCACCCATCACAGAGAATCTTACAGGAGCAGAAGGGACAGCACGTTTGGTCTTGGCATTCTGAGCTACACACTTGTAGTCACCGATATTTTTCCCAAATCCCTGCTCCTCAATGACTTTCAAGGTAAGGACTTGACCAGTGGCCTTTAATTCTTTCTCGTCGTGAAACCAGGTGAAGGTGGCAGAGGGGCTGGAGGAGGCTGAACATGTCAGGTTGAAATCGGACTTGGACGGGATGTACTGTGAAGTTGCAGAGGGCTTTATGATGACATCTTCCGGTCCATCTATGGAACACATACACAATAACATTTAATCATAAAAGGCTGATAGGTTGATGTTCTGCAAAACAATGACCATCTTGCACACTTCTGTTTATTTTTATGATTATTTATGTACAAAGGTTGTATTTTTTGGGGGGCGGGGTGATTGTGCAACTGTTTTTACTGTTTCCTTTGCACCTTTACAACTAGAGAGGCAGCAATCAGGCTTTTCGTGGATGATTTTCCATTTTTATTCAGTCTGACCAGCAGATTCAACTTTTTTTTCAAAGGACCTTCACACCTAAAAAAGCTATGACCTTTTTTGACATAAGTACTTTGAAAGCCTAACCATTTCCAATATATTTATTAGATTTGTAGGAAAAAGTAAAAAGTTATAAAAACAAGATATTCAATCTAAATTCCTTGCCAGTTGGCCTGATTTGTTGTTTTTGCTATACAACTTGACCGGTCTAGCCCTCCTGAACTGTAGCGGTAAGCTCTTGATTAATTAATAACAGGTAAAAGCTGCGGTTGGTGTGGTTTGACTACCTTTCAGGTTATTCATGCTGAAGGAGTGGAGGTGTAGGCTCCTGTGTACACAATGTGGGTTTAGCTTTAGCTCACAGGCTGAATGGGAACGCCTTGCAAACATACACAGCGGTTTCAAATGCAATAGTTTACATTGCTACAACGCTGCTAAGATAAGGCTTTTCTGTTGGAATTTGAAGAGGGTTTAATTCTTTACAGGAATAACTCCAGACATGATGCACATTCTTACATATGGGTGTGACTTTGGAGAAGATAACCATATAGATTAACTATTTATGATAAATGGTGAGCTGGCATAGAGTGACAGCAACTGGCTCTCAGTGACCTTTTGTTGTCAAACAGGTGTGGAGCTCATTCAGTCAAGTGTAACTTGCCAAACAATGAAAACTGAAAGAATTGAATGTAGAACATTGACAACTGTCTAACTGCCATTACTGATGTGAGTAGGAATTTCGGCACACATCCAAAAACAGAGCTTTAAAAGTACCTTTACCTCACCGTTTTAACGATAATCCTACCAACCAGAAATGTGTATTTCCACTATCTAATAGACAACAGTTTGCAACAGAGGAACAAAAATGTTCGCTATTTATGAGAAACATGGGTGAAATGCAAAAAGGAAACCTTCTTTCAGTCAGTCTTCAAAATCAAGTAAAGTAAATGTGTTTATCTTCTTAAGGCTGCGAATGGCTATAAGAAAAAAGCCACTCGCCTATACTTGCTATAATCTTCAGTCAAGATAATCAAAAGGTTTAAAACAAGTCAAACTGTAACAAACAAGGTCAGATGAGAACCCAAGTTGATCTTGGTACCACACACAGTGGAGAAGATGATAGGAGAGTTAAGAAATCCCTAAAAGTAATTCTTATCCATCCATCAATACCCGCGCATCCTTGAAGCTATCAATAGACGAAAGGCAGGGCAGATCCTGGACAGGTGGCCAGTCCATCACAGGGTGACACAGCGACACACTGGACAAATAACCATGCACACACACTAACACCTAAGGGCAATTAAGCAAGACCATTTAATCTAACAGTCATAGTTTTGGACTGTGGGAGGAAGCTGTAGTACCTGGAGAGAACCCATGGGTACTCGGGAGAACTTGTAAACTCCATACAGAAAAACCCCACAGGATTCAAACACAGCACATTCCTGCAGCAAGGCGACAGTGCTACCAACTGCTCCACCATGCTGCCCTCAAGACATTCACAGAGACCTACATTTTCTTTTTCCGACTAACCTTGTGAACGTATTTTGAATTTATTGTATGTTTCAATTCCAGGTGTGCCAATAAATAAAGATGATGCAGGTGGAATCGGGCAATTTTCCTTGATTGGTTGGTTCCTTACTGAATATATCAAAACAATGAACTTTCACTAATTATGGTCTAGAAACACATCAAATAACAGTATATAATTTGTGTTTAATAGAAATAAAGGTTAGGAACATATGGTTTGATACATAAATGGGGATCTTGTAAATCCTACATTTTCTGATGGATTTTACACATTATTTCACTTTTGTGTATTCTAGTTCTTAATATAACAATATCGCAGTTGGTCTAAATTGAAACCAGCAGGTCACAACTCGGAGTTTAATGCAACCCTGTTGTTTTTCTTTAAGGCTATAAGCTCTACCTTTAAGGCCTGAGAAGGGGTTACTGTAAAGCGGAGGTGTAGGTAAATACTTACAGTAGACTGTGAGGTTAAAAGGGGCACTGCTCTGTTTCTCCAGCTTGTTTGTTGCTGTGCAGACGATAGGACCAACCAAGTCATACCGGAGGACATCTTTGATAGTCAGCTTACTAGAAGATTGTTCCTGTGTTACAATCCAAAGAGACAATACCAATAAAATATTTATGAGCAACTCCTTTTCCATGCAGTGTAAGCTCTAAACAACTTGTTGACAGTGATTCATTTTGCTGCTTCAATGTCTCTACTTTCTTCTTTTCTAAGTAGAAGCTAACATATAGGTGAAACCAAGATTATATTCATATATTCAAAATTTTGTGGACAAATTTTAACAATTACTTGTTTCCAAGTTTCCAAGCTTGTGGCTCATATATGAATACTGCATTACTGTTTGAATATCTAATTAAACAAAACCAGGTGGTTATGACATGAGTTGCCAAATCTTAAAATTAAAATGAACAAAATCCAAATAAATTAAAAGTAAACAATTATGAAATAAACTTACATTTGTCAGTGTTAACCGTTTGCCATCATCAACAATGGGATTGCTGTTATTGGTCCAGGTAAAGGTCAGCAAAGACCCTTTCGAAGAGCAGGTAAGAACCACTGTGCTGTTTTGCTCAATGGCTTCAGGCAGGTCTGATGTGATTACAACACTAGACACAGGGTCTGAGGAGGAACAAAGTTTACATCAGGAAAAACATATACATTAATAGAACAGAAGTTGACCTCCATGAATAGCACTCTGTCACAGTCACATTAAAAAAATTCTTAAATCTCAGCAATATTCCTAAGCAACAATCAGATGGTGTTCTCAAGTCTAGGGGAATTTAATACACCATGTCATTTCTAAATGTGTCTTCAATTGGACATTTGGGCTGAGATCTTAAGAAATCAGTTGTTTTGCTGATGAAATCAAACTCTAAATGATGAGAAAAGATTTAATAACGCACGGACCCAGAGCCGAGACTTCTTCACTACATTGCATTTGTTAACTGATATCAACATACCAATACAGCGAACGAAAATTGACAAACTATTGCAACAATTAGACCTGCTTAACTGGTTACCAATAATCCAGGGGTTCCGATGATGACTGTACCATTAGCATACTGCCGATTAGACAACAGTGGGTGTGATGGAACAATGTAAAGGAGTGGCAACCAGATATGAATATGACCTTCAAAAGCTCTTCGACTGAGATTTTAAGATGATATACAGATATAAGCTTATGCTAAATGAAAAGACAGCAGAAACCAAATGGAAACAGAACTCAAATAAATTTGAATTATAACATTATTTTTTGCTTAAACAGTACAGAGGCAAAACCTCTCAGGGGTAAATCTTTTTTTTTTTTTTTTTTTTTTTATTGAATCTTCGTTTTTTATTTCAATTTTGCTGCTTTCACGTGTTCCAGATCCCTTTATTTTCAACAAGCTATTTTATGCTGGGCAGATCGCTGTATACATACATGGCCATTTTTTTTTTTTTTTTTTTTTGGAAAATTTGTGTAAAATGCCTCAAAATAAATTCTATTTTTATTGCTGTAGCAAAATCTCACACTGAAAAAGTTTAACTTTAATTAGAGTATATGGATTCTGTTACCAATAGGATGGCATTTAGCCTTCTCCGACTATATTTCTTGTGGTTGCAGATAGAGCATGGATGATCTTTCACCATTGCTGTAATCTCTCCAAATCATCTGGAATCAAGGGCTCAGTCTTATAAACACTTCTTTTCAGCTTACCAAACAAGTCCACCAGATTTATATTTAAAATATCCTAATTTAAAACATTACATAGATGTTTTTTTAGCAAGGCTCCCTGGGTATTTAGAAAAGAAAAGGCCCACAGCACTACAGGTCCATCCACATACTTTTTAAATAGTCATCCTTTGTTTCACAGCAAAACCACATGTAGTTTTTATCTAAAAAGTTTAATCCTAGTTTCCTATGAACAAAGCAGATCCCACATGTTTTACTTTTGTGATGGTGACAGAAAAGATTTCTGCCCCAGGTGCTTCCTAAACAGCTTGAAGGGTAGATAGCATCTAGTATTTATTTTAGAGGCTAGGTGAACCCAAGATGCCACTCTGCTGTAGTTCTCTAAGTATTCTGCTGACTGCAAGTAGAGTGAGACAAATATAGGGCCTCGCCCATCCTAGTGCTCAAGCATGATTTTAAGAAATGGGCATCTGTGCCATGCCATATTTATACCCCAGAAAGACATTTATTACCAACTGTAAGTTCCTAATAACCTTGATCAACTTAACCCAGTAAAGAAAATTTGCTTCAGTTACCTTTATATCAAGAAACAATATCCCATTTTTTTTTAAATGTAATGTTTTCACCTTCAAGAAGTATAAAAACATTGAAAGCAGGATTTTTGATCTGCAGGAATATGGTACTGCAATAAAAGCAGAATTTGAAACAAGGCTTTCTGAACAAACAAAAAAAACAAACACATTTATCTGCACAAACCCCTGTTCACAATGGAAGAACTGATTTGTCCAAAACGCCAGATAACTTCATGTGTTTGGTCTTTCTGAAACATTTGCATATGCTGTTTGGTAGGACACTGACCATGTTTTGTTACACTGGCCAATTTAACAGAGCTAGGAAGTCTATGATGCAAATCAACATGAAACTCTCATCCCTTAGGAATGAAACGAGAACATATACAGGAAACACACACATATACGGATGTGGTCAAATTAGGATGTGAACAATCAAATGGGCTCTGGGCTTCAAAACACCACTGAAAATAAGGTCACACTAAAAACAGGACAAAACTCTTCAAGCTCTAAACAAAACCGCAAACAAGCACAGATTCCACCAGCTGAACGCAGTACTAGGAGCCACGCCCTGAATTTTCCGAGATCGACGATACTATCGGCTTTTTAAGCAATTATTTCATACTTTTTCTCTCCTATACACTTATAATGAATTTACAAACACGAACGCTGCATAAACCGTAGAAAAAAACAAGTCTGAGCAACCTGTGATTTCCTCCGCCTCGAAACATAGTCCGTATAAGGTGGCTGGTCTAACTGTTTGGTTGCTAGGCGACGCGTTTGGTACACGGTGATACCTGATTTTCTGGCGGCGGAGGGATATCTGCTCTCAGTAGCCGATTAGGTGTCACACGGTTACTTTTTGAGACGCGCAGTAAGTATTTGCGGAACATGTTAATGTGAAACTACAAGTGAGACGAAACAAACACAGGACACTGGCTGCAGCCTTTCCAATCTACACCTGCGGCTGAAACAACAGAACTTTATATATTTATAAGTTAATGAAAAAGTCAAAAAAGAGAAATAACTTACCCAGAACTCGGACTTTAATCTTTCCGGTAAGAGTATCTCCCCCGCCGGTCAATATGGTGAGCATATAATCCCCGGTATCCTGACTTTTTAGGGACGTCAGAGTCAGGTATCCGTTGGTGGAGTTAACAGAAGCTCTACCTTTGTAACGATCGTTCACGTTCACCCCATTGGGGCGCAAAGTAGCAACATTAGCTGAACTTTCCCCGTCGCTAAAACCCCAGATAATGATGTCGTCCGACGTCTTTGCAGGCAGGACATTTATCGTCACATTATTCCCCAAAATTACATCCACAGGACCCGTGGGTAGAATGTTCGATCCAACACAGCACCCTGCGGGGAATCAAAGGCAGTTATTTACGTACATCCACGACAAACATTAAGGAGATAGCGAAAACAAAATCTAAATGGTACTTAAAAAATACAAGATACAGACTATAGAGCATTTAAATAACAACAAGCCTTACCGGTAGAAGCGAAGAGAAAGAGAAGCGACAAGCCGATCCGATCCATCCTGGACGGTTCAAGTCTTTCCAGCAGAGAGACACAAGAGCGAAACTGCGAAGGTACCTGCTGCTTTTACAAGGACACACCCAGCTAAGGTGTAGACGCACACACTCCTTCGTTACTCTGTCACGTCCAGCGACTTCCTGATGATCAGCGCTTATTCATCTTTTTTTTTTTTTTATTTAGCATGAGCGAAATGGAATTATACTTTTGATGACTGCGACCGAATACGGCAAATTGTCCCCAACTAAGCCCAACTATTTAATGTCATTCTTCTAATTGATTTTATACATTTCTGTAATTTCATTTTTATTAATAACCGTGCAATACCGCTATTTTGTATAAAACGTCAGGAATAAATATGAATGACCTTTGATATGTTTGAATTGTATTTAAGAAGAGTAATGATGCTATGAGATCTTTTGGTTGTTTCACGCAACAGCTCCTGAAGAACTTGTAGAAAATCTATTATAAAGATTAAATCATTGCAGTATAATGTAAAAACCACGAAGGCAACGGCAATAAATTCTAACACAAAAGTAAGAAAACAAGTGCAACGAATGTTTAGCTTTGTCTTAGTACTGCCATCTAGCGGATTTTTGAGAAATTAAAACAAATCATTTTTTCTATTTTTCTCTCTCTGTTACTGTTTCATTTTTTCCTGCTCCTGTTCCTTTGTATGAATGTCCATTATGGTCTACTTACAATCTGGTTATTATCAAACAACAACCGCAAATACTTCAAGAGGATACAAGATACATACTTGCAAACATGCTATATTCTTACACAGTTGAGTTAACAGTAAATGGATTTGATTCATCCATTTTGGTTTTTATGTCAAGTGCCGTGATATGATTTTTATTTATTTTTTTTTTGCTGTGGTGTGGCATTAAATGCATGAACTGATCTAAAGTGAATTCAAACCTAAACCAATGTCTCACACCATTAACGTCTGGTGGTGGAGAGCCCTGAAAATTAGCTACTCTGGTGTTTAAGACATCACACGTAGATGGAAAATAATGTTGAACTGATGTAAGATATTTGTGCAAACACAAATATTCAGAGAAATATTAAAAGCAATTGCATAAGATAAAACAAACTAAAGGAATCAATGAGGTTAAAATAAACCAAAGTAAAACAACATTTTGCTACCAGATAAACTTCGGATGGTAACAGACAAGGAGGCGATAAAAGAGATCACAGGATGCCTGCAACACAGAGTTTATATCAAAAAAAGGAAAAACAACCTTGTTAAATAAGTTGAAATGTGTGACTGATTGGCTTTGGTTCCCTAAACTCCAGTTTGCACAAATGGTAAGTTTACAGAAACAGAAAGGTGCTTGAACCCCCTGTATTTGCCCTATAAATACTGTTGCAATAACCTCCCTCCCATCTGTCTGTTGTGAAACTTAGACCAATGGATCTGTTCATCTTAAAATCACTTGTGTTTCCTCTCTGTTTTATCGGTAAGGTTAAGTGTTTAGATGTGATTGATTAATTCCATGTATAAACTGTTATTTATTAAATGGCTATTATGTTATAACTGCATGAGCTGTCTTTTAACTTTTAATGCTTAATCAATCTTGTTTTGTTTAGCTAAATTACGATAATCGCTGATAAAAATGCCAAATGCTGTTCATTATTGTAGTATTACTTCTATTTGCATAACTTTTAGATTGATCTAGACCTATACGTTTTTTATTAAAGAATCTAACACTTTTATACAGGGCACAGTGTTGGTGAAAATGTTCTACCGGCGGGTCCAGTGGAAGCCTATGTGGGAGAAAATATTACCCTGAAAATCCTGGTTGCGATGAATCAGGAAGACATCATAATCTGGTATTTCAAAAATGAAAAGGAATTTATAAGTGTTGCAACTCTGAAACCACCAAATCTCAATGTGAATGACCGCTACAAAGGTAGAGTTTCTATTGACTCAGCCAACGGGTACCTGACTTTGACCTCCGTAAAACTGGAGGACCGAGGAAATTATACCGTCAACATACTGCACGACCTTTTAGGTCTAACTGGAATGATTAAACTCAATGTTGCAGGTGAGACATTTATTACTGTCATTTACATTTGAATACTCTTTTTGCTCATGTGTTGAACTTTCTTTTCATGCATGTTTCTGAAATAGCAAACTGAGCTCATCATCTTAAAACTGCTCGAGTTGTAGTCATATTGTTGAGCTGGTCACAGCAAGGAGAGATATGAAATATATTTTTGGCAAATTTAATTGGCTATTTCGTAGTTTTTTTAACGTGCCACCTGAAACCACTTTAATAAAATTTTCATTGTATTTTTAAGTTCATGTATGAAATAGAGCACCTCCACACTTAATGACACCCCCGTAAAGTAGTGACTTTTAACGTATGTGTTATGTTAATCTCACAATTAAACATTTAGAAAAACTATTTATTGTTTTTTTAGCTCATTTTCTGACTTGTGAAGATCGAAACACATCCTGAATGTCAAGTTCTCCTTTTTGTCCTATTTTTGAAGAGTGGCTACAATAATGGCTTTTGTGTCATGTCATTTATAGTCCAGAGAAACAGGATTAAACGTTCCTAGACACACACATCAAACTAAACAGCAAAATAGAAATTGAGAACATGGTTCTGTTACAATGAAGTATTTTATGGGTGTCAATAATTGTGCCAGCTGGGATTTTTGGTAAAAACTAGTTTAATTTTTTTACTTTTTCCCCCACCATGAATGTACTCCAAAGTTTTTTTTTGTGTTTATTGTGGAACTATGTTACTGCAATAAAAGCTAAACGTATTTTAAGGCTTTATATACTCGTTCACAAGCTTGACAAAAACTGTAGAAGGGGCTGTGTTTAAAAGCAATAAATGTGTTTTTGTGTTTGATTTTAATTAAGTGCTCTACACAGAGAACAATATTTTTGTTGAAGGATTTCAATTAGTTTCTTTTATTTTAGAACATGTCAAATGTTTCAGGTATTAGAGGACACTGTTGTGATCATAAATAAAAATAATTCTAAATGTGACTGAAGTGAAATAGCATCAGAGTGAAAAAAAAATATTCTTAATGATGAGTTATTCAACACTACATTTGTTCATGTGTCTGTTTTTGACAGACAGCTGTGCTGTTCCTGTCCTTTAAGATGATTATTTTCTCGTAGATGTTACACCTCCCACCCTGACGTTGCTGCCCCCCTCTAGTGAGGAGCTGCAGCAGGAGAAGTTCACTCTCACGTGTCTGGCCAACAATGGTCTCCCCTCAAATTGGCGTCTGCACTGGTATGTCAACACCAGCAGCCAAATCAAGTGGGAGGAGGAATGGAACCCTGGGATGCTGCAGGAGGACGACCTCTACAGCTGGAGCAGCTCCATGACGATTTCTGTGGACAACTGGAGGAAGATATTCTCTGTGACCTGTAGAGCCCGTCTGGGCTCACTGGCTCCACTCACGGTCACTCTGAAGGCCCAACCTGACTCACCAGACACCAATGTTAATCTTTAGCTGCTCTTATTCTGCAAGGTTTTTTCAAGGACCATTTTCTCTTTTTTTACTCAGTAAGGTCTTTAGAATATTGATCAATATATTGACATGTCAATGTACAACCCTTACCTGAATTTTACTTTGAATTATTATTTTAAACCACCCAAACTTCCGATTCAAAAATCTGATTTTTAAATTGCTTCAAGGTGAATAGTGTTCTTCAGGACTTCTCTACATGCACTGAATCAGTGTTCATTATTTATATACCAAGCAAATGACATCTTTTTAGCTATTTCCTGCATATTAAAGTCTAATCTAACAATAATAATAACCTATAAGTATTAATTCTATTGTCTGCCAAGTTTTGTAGCAAAAATGACAAACCTTTATATAAGTCAGACATCTTCAGATGCACTAAATTGCCAGAAAATATTTGTCTGTCTACTTTTACATGTACGTGAACATTGATGACATCCTATTTTTAATCTAAAAGGTAAAATTTGTCAGCAATAGCAGCTTTAACTATTCTATAAACATTTTCCATGAGGTTTAGGAGTGTGTTCATGGTTCATGGTTCCCCTCTAACTCATCTCATAGGTGTTCAAAAAGGTTGAGGTCAGACCTCTGTGCAGGCCAGTCAAGGTTTCTCCACACCAGACTTTATACACCTGCGGCCACGGAAGTGACTCTAACACGGGAACTCATTGATTTGGTGGTGTGACCCCATATTTATTGCATATTGTTACATATGTCTTCTTCCTTCTTGTCTTTCAGACCGATGAACTGTTATATTAACTATGCTTGGGGGAAGTTAATTAATTTGGGGTAAAAACAAACAATGACATAAAATGTACGTCACAATCTCATTTTGTCACATATTCTTTAAATCACTCTGAGTTTTTTATATTGATACCTCTTGCTGATGACACAGATCTGTGGCAGTAAATCGAACTAGAAGCAAGGAAATTAGCATTTGTTGTATAACTTTAAAGGTTAAGCAAATCTTGGTTAACTTGACCAAAAATATGCAGCAGAACACATTCCTTGCAGACCAGAGGAGGGAAGCTATCTAAGCCGTAGGTATGTAGGGAATGTTTTCAAATTGAATTTTGCTTCTAACCCAAAGTGTTATAATTCAAACAATGACTATATATGACTAAATACAAAAACATAATAAAAACTAAATAATGTGAAAATATTCCATATTAGGGTTTAAAATATTAGGTTTTTTTGCAGTAAAATAGGAACATATAAAAAATATGAAAATAGGAACATATAAATGGACTATAACCTTTACAGGTGAACTTAATGTGACTTTCTATAAACCTTTGAATGCACATGTCCAACTGTTGTTTCAGTACTTTTTGCAGAACTTGCTGTTCTCTAACAAAGAGCTTAACAGCAATCTTTCATAATTTATGTAATGATGAATAATTTATATATATCAGTCATCTCAGGGCAGTTGAGCCCTGTCTAAATTGTGAAAGTTCAATATTTATATTTAACTTGCACAGGTATAATAAATATTATTGTTCTCCAGAAGTAAATCTTTCTGAACAGTAAACATTTATCACAATTATTCACATTTATCACATTTATTAAATGCTTCCTGTCATAACATTTTATTTTATTTGGCCTAACTCAAAGTCAAACTCTGAGTCAGTTTAACATCGAATACAACTACCGAAAAGCACACTCTGAGTATAGCCAGCTGTGAGCTGCATCATCATACCTACACATGCAACCATAGATAAATTGGAGACAACATTGGGAAAGATTAGAGTCTGTGGCTCCATGGCAAGAGCAGTTGTCTTGCAATCCAAAAGTTGGGGGTTCTATTCCAGTTTCCTCCTACTACATGTCAATGTGCCCCTTGGCAAATCACTTAACCTTAATTTGCCCACCGATCTGCATATTGGTGTGTACATGTTTGTGCGATTGGGTGAATGTGGCTCGGATGTAAGGTGCTTCGAATGACTGGAAAAGCGCTACATAAGTTCAGTCCATTTTTTATTATAAAGATATAAAGACTTAGGTAAACTGGGCAGTGGGGCAGAGGGAAAGGAAAAACATGATCATGCCGTGAAATATTATCTTCTAAACCTGTAGGAACATTGTAAAAGCCAATAATAGGATAACTCTTGTGTTCTTTCTTCTGTGTTTTTAGAAATAACTAAGGAAAGTGTAGATCCAGTGGTCTAAACTATAATCAATTAGATGCTGAACCAGGTAAGTGTGCTATTCCCAATTTGATCAATAGAGGGAGACAACGTCCATGAGTTAAAACTATCTATGACATGAAAGGAATTTGATGGTTTAATTAAGATTGCAAAAAAAAAAAAACCTCATTATATAAATACATGCAAGTGTCAATAATTTGTTAAATACACAAATAAATCAATAAATTTCAAAATCATCAAATGAAATTCGCTGTGTTATAATATCCTGCATAACATTTTTTCGTAGTTTTTATTTTTTGTCATTACAAATTCCCTCTTCTACAGTTAATCAAGAAATAATTTTAACAGTTTTTATGCCTCAAATAGAAATCAACATCTGATTGGCAAAAATGTTTGAAACTGTGTGTGCTTTAAACATATAATGAATACAATTTGGGCTATCTCGCAAAGTGGCAAAAACATGTCATCAGATTTTATCTTCCATGCGATCTACTGCATCTAATATCCAAACGATGAGCAGCAAATAATAAATCATAGCTCCCATTCTAGAGAATTGTTAATGTTATAAAAGTTATAAAGCAAAAGGGATTGCAGCCTTTAAAGAATTATTTACAATCTGAGGCTACTGATTTTTTAAGTGATATTAACAGTGTGTATGGCAAATGTAAAAGCAGCAATGTCCTTTAAAGTTTATTTAGTTCTTTATTTTTAAAGCTTATGTTTGCATATTGAATTCCTCATATGTAGTTATGTACTAAAAAAGAGCATTAAAAAATACTTTATTTAAAATGTTTTTTGTTTTTTGTTTTTCTTTTTGTGCGTATGTATTTTTACTGAATGTTATTGAATTTTCATCATGTGTTTAAGAAAAGCAAGTGAAATTTTCTCTGGTCTAACAATACAATCATAAACTTCATGCTTGCCTCACCAAAACCAACCTCTGCAGATGTAAAAATGGTTAGCCAGTTGTCACCTTGACTCTGTCTTGCGTAACATCTTGGGGACATCTGTTTGTATTTATCAAACTCTGGGCACTGCTAATGAATCATGTTTTATTTCCAATAAACTCCACATTTTAAAGGTTCATATATTAGCTTGAAAGTAAAACCACCTAAATGGTATAGAATTATTGTAACTAGGAAGCTCAGAAACAGGCTTTCTCAGCTTTCATTAAAAATGTATTTTCCTGGGGTCAGTCAGATTTTTGATTTGTACAAACAGACAGCGGGAGGAAGGTAGAGTATACAATAATTTTATGTAGGCTTTGTATCTTAAAATGGAAAGAAATGCATATAAATAAAACTTCAAAATATAAATCTTTTTCAGAAATCTTGTTTTGCTTTTTTTCAAAAAACTTCTCTAAGTCTTGTTCTAAAGTTTTATAGGATGGGACATGAAGCTAATTTGATAAAATTGTGTGTAGAAATGGCAGATAAAATTTTAACCCTTGAAATCATTATGTTTGTTCAGTGAACTGTATCAGTGTCTGCAGCAGATTCCAGCTGCAGAACAAAGTTCAGTTTCTGTTCAGTCAGACTGAGGGAGGTTTTTGTATGATGATTTTTCCCTGTGTGAACACATTCTGACTGTTGATGTAATGATAACTCTGACAGTAATAAACTCCTGCATCTTCAGCCTGGACTCCACTGATGGTCAGAGTGAAGTCTAATCCATTCCCTGCTCCACTTCCACTGAACCTGGAGGAGATTCCTGAAAATCTAGATGATGTTCCATAGATCAAAGCTTTAGGAGCTTCTCCAGGTTTCTGGTGGTACCAGGACAGGTAGACCTGTGAACTGTAGCTGCAAGAAGATGTTAAAAGTGCCTGATTGGCCCTGCAATCAATAGTCACAGTCTGACCGAGCTGCACTGATTTGGCTGCTTTCTGAGTCACAACAACATTTTGTCCATCAGACCCTGAGGAGAGAGAAGAAACACGACATGAGATGGTGAGCTGAAACTCAAATACACTCCAAATGATTTTCACATGACAGAAAAATGATTTTTCTCACCCTGAGTGAAGCAGAGGAGAGTCCAGATGAGGATGCAGATCAAAGTCATGTTTTGATGAGGAGGATTTCTGTGTCTTCTGTTGTGATGAAGGACAGCTGTCAGTCATTTCAACTCTCAAGACTATAAACTCTCCCAGATCACTGGAGCATGGAGCTGCTGATGCAAAGTGGCTCTATGGAAATGTTCTGACTCCAACAGGAACTGGGATCTCTGTGATGATGATGATGAGGGTTCTTTATGAATCAACCAGTTTATGTAGGAATTGGTTGGAAATATTTAGAATGTGTTTTTGATACTTGTTTTTTGTTGATATGAATTGTTATTCTTCTGAAAGTTCTTTGCAATCTTGGATTGGGATCATGTATATATTTTATTTTGAGACATGCCTTTTTTGGATATCAGAAAAAGAGAAACATATATGTATATTTTTCCAAATGCTCAATTACGGTTTGGAGAGTAGTGTAACGCAGTATTACTGTTTGTCAGAAACATTTGAGCGACAATTAAATTTATATTGCATTGGTGGACATACAGGTACAGAAATGTTAAGCATAAGTTTTTTAATATGATTAGCATAAAAATGTGCAATAGTTTAATTTGTAGTCTAACAATTTTGTATTAAAACATTCATTAATACTGTTAAAAATATTTTTTATTTAATATATTTAAATTGCTGTGAAATTACATCAAACAATTTCTGGTCCTCAAGGTGACTTATGAATCCCACTAATAATACCTGATTTATATTCCACACATACAGTGGCTGTAAAAGTATTCATACCCCTTGAACCTTCCCACATATTGTCACATTACAACCACGAACATAAATATATTTTATTGGAATATTGTGTGAAAGACCAACACAAAGTGTCAATGATTGTATTGAAAGATCTTTGCGGTCAAACTATTTCCATTTGAGCTGCCTTGTAGAGTGGTCTGTTTTTATGGAGACAATGTTTATAAAGATTTAAACAGAATTAGTTCATATTGATAAGAGAAAAAATACCATTATAAAACATTGACCAGTTGTGTTTTGCAGACTTAAACTGTTCATGTAGAGTTTGTTGTGTTCAGAGTCAGAGAGCCGTGTCTCTCTACAGTCAGAGGTTTTTGTACGACGACTCAATCAGTTTGTATCACTGTGGTACACGTTCGGTGGAGGAACCAGACTGGATGTTGGAAGTAAGTTGAGCATTTCACATAATTCATTATTACATGAGCATTACTTTCTTACAAGTTTGATCCATAATCCTAATGTTGATCGATATCTCTATAATTTAGGTTTTTCTTTCTTTGCTTTAGTCAACAATAAAAACTCCAATTCTTTCTAGAAATGTAAAACTTCAGACAAAGGAATTTTGAATTTAAAGTCTGCTAAAAATGGGAAAAAATACATTAGGACTCGTTTAGTGTTTTCAGCTAGAATCAGTTTGTCATGTTCAGAGTCAGAGAGTCAGAAAGATAACATATACCTTAACAGGATAAGGAAAATGATTTTTAAACTTCATATTTCATCAGTTTCTACTTTTCTTTAATCATTTTGAACTAAATATATTTTCCTACCAATTTAGTTGATTATAAAATAACTGAATTATTTTGAACCTTTCTCTAAAAACTGCTGTTTGTGTTTTTTTGAACAATGTGGTTAAAAAGACACCTTAGTTAATCAATGATGGTCTAAAATAACTCAGAAGGTTTGGTTTTGCAGTTTTGTTACAGTTGAATATTTCTGCGAGATTATAACTTAGTTAATATGATGAACTGTTGTTTCTTTGTTTTCTTCTCATTGCAAACGTGTCAAATAAGTTAAAGAAGTTCAGTATAGTTATTTCAATGATAATGTATTTCTTTTCAGTTATACGTACATCTCAGTTCAGATTTGACTTAATAATTTAGTTTGACATGTTTCAGGTTACATGAGGACTCTATGTGCTGATATGCATGAGAGGTTCCTTAAAGGGAAGTGAAACAGTGTGTGAGGGAGTGACTGGTGGAGCAGATAAAGATGTTTAACTGAAAAAGTCATTTCTCACACAGTAAAGATGTTCCTGTATCTACTTTCTGATTAGCAGCTGTGTGGTTCCTGTTCTCTAACCTGATTGGT
>JAHUTJ010009924.1:0-16912 GCA_036250325.1 Characodon lateralis
GTTTTCCTCCACCAGTATCACGTAGTGACCTGGCCACTATCCTGCAAGAAGAATGGCTTAAAATCCCTCTGACCACTGTGCAGGACTTGTATATGTCATTCCCAAGATGAATTGACGTGGTATTGGCTGCAAAAGGAGGCCCTACACCACACTAATAAATTATTGTGGTCGAAAACCAGGTTTCAGTTTCATTGTCCAACCCCTGTAGAAATGGGAGCAATGCTGTGCCAATATGTGAAGGCAGCTGCCCCAAACGTGAGATAGGCCGAACTGTAAGTCATAGAGATCTGAAATTTGGCAACCTGCTAGAGCTCCTCAAACCAAGAAAAAAAGTCGCTTGGGGGTATGCCCTAAAACGCACAGGAAGTCGGCCATTTTGGGACAAAGGCCAATTTTTGGCTGTTTTTCACTTTTACTCACCTTGAACTTTAACAAACTCCTCTTAGGGATTTTGAGCTATCGGCTTCATATTTGGTCAATATGCAGTTAAGGCATGAGGGATTAAAAGTTATCAAAATTGTGAGTTTTCGGCCATGTTTAGGGGACGTGGCCGGAGCACGAAAAAGGCGTTCGCGCCCAAAGTGAAAAAAATGCAATGACTTTCCCAAATCACACCAAAATTGGCAAGAAGGAGGACCTTTGGGCTCTCGACAATCCTATGGGGTCATATGCTGACATCATCAAAGCCACGCCCCCTGAGAACAGGAAGTCACAATCTTTACTGGGAACGGTCGCTATGTGGCTGTCTACACTCAATCAACTTAAACTGTGTCAGGTGACTGATAACTAGTGGGTCTAACTTCGTTTGAAGCACAGTGACTTTTCTTAAAAGGGCATGGACATGGTGGCGCGGCGAAGTTGGACGTCACGCCATGGCCATATGTTTGGCTTTAATTTCCACATACATCATCTGATCTGCACCAAATTCACTGTGATTGATCCTAGTCTAGTCCCCAACTGAGATCTGATGACATATTTGGTGGGTGTGGCGTAATTCATCTGCAGCGCCCCCTAGAATATTTTAAAAAATCAGCCACTAGCCACGCTTTCACCGAGGAATCTGAAATTTGGTACACATATGTAACTTCTCAGGACCTACAACAAAGTCTCTTGGAGCATTTGTTCAAACCCAACAGGAAGTCAGCCATTTTGGATTGAAGTTGCCATTTTGACCCCGGTTTGGCCGTTTCGCATATCTGAGCGAACTCCTCCTACAGCTTTTGACTTGGAGACTTGAAAATCACTCAGTATACCCTTAAGGCACTGGGGATCAAAAGTTATCAAAAGGTTTTTGATATATGACAGCATGTGGGCGTGGCCACGCCTCAAAATATGACTTCTCACCACAAAAGACGAAATTGATATAGCTCCTGCAAGAAAAGTCACAGAGACCTGAAACCTTCTAAGATTGATCTGCCTCCGGACCTGAACAATATTCACTGATCAGATATTGACATCATCGAAGCCCCGCCCCCCGAGAACAGGAAGTGTCATGTTTTCCTTTAAAGAGACAATTTTTGATGTTCTTCACCTAATCAATTTGTAACTGTTCCAAGTAACAGATAACATGATGGTCTAAGACAGTCGCCAGTACTGACTTGCTTGGTTGGAGGGTGTGGCTATGATGGCGTGGCGAATTCTGATGTCACGCCACGGCCATACGTTTGGCTATCAATTACACATGCATGGTCCGATTTACTACAAAATAAATATGGCCCCCAAACACCTCTATTGGATTACAGTGAAATTTGGATCAACAGTGCCCCCTCGGACATTTCAAGTGCTCTATCTCCCTCATACATCATCGGATCCACTAGAAATGTAGTATACATCATCAGGGATCAATGCTGAACATGTTGCCACAGTCAGTTCATGACATCATTTCAGCTCCGCCCACTAAAAAAAAACTCAGTGCAGCTTCCATCTGGAAGGTCGGATTTCCCCCAAATTTGAAATGCTTCTCGCCAGATGAGAACTCTGCATGTCCGAACATCATATGACATGTCGCTCACAATCCCTCCTAGTGGCTATGTGTGGAATTGAATGGCAGCCTCGTCGGTCATGCATAGGTGGCGATGCCAGGCTCCCGCGGTCACTGCACAGGCTGCTGTTGCAGTTGCGCTGAGGTGCGAGAGCCTTCAATTCTGCTTGCAGCTTTAACTACTATTGTAACTATAGTATTGAATTAATCCATTTGATAATGAGTACATTTTATTTTAGAGAAGCATTTGTGTGATAACAGGCCGAGAGAAATGTATTGCCAAAACAAGTGTGATGATTTTTTCAAATCACTTTTGTTATCGCTTTTATTGTTATCATAATGAATAATGCAATATCAGTGTGTGCAATATTGTAATCGCAAAAAAGTGCAGTGTCACAATGTTTGGTAAAATACTATATTTCTAGTGTCAGGCTACCAAAGTCTGCATATTAATAATGTAATTGGCCAGTTGGAGGGTCACTAATTGTCCCTTTTGCCCACACCTGGGCCCATATTTACAACTCCTAACTTAGCGTAAAAATTCTTGCCAAGGAGTTTTAGCTTAAGAGTGATTCAGATTGCTGCTGAGAGCGACTCTGAGTGAGGAGACAACAATCACTTTTATCTTAGTAAGGTGATGTGGTTGACCCCCCGTTGCTGTGTGATGGGTTGTGGCCAAAAAAACAAAAAAACAAAAACAAATGCGGTCCTAGTAATCAATGGAGAGAAATTAATCGATGATAGAATTTAGACTGGATTCAGAAATGTGTAAATCATGATGATAAAACTTAGCAAGATTAAATTAATTGTCACACAGTATCAAAATGTTTGAACCTAGCTTATTTACACACTCATCATTATTTTGATTTGCTTATTATTATGTTTACTCGACCAAGCTGGTCATTTTCATACTGCATCATCTTGTATAATGAGGTTTAGTTTGGTAAAATGACCAAAACAAAATGGAGAAAAAAAGGTGTAAAAAACCGAACTGAACAGAGGAGCAGAGCCTCAAGAGAGTGGTGTTGAAAGGTAGATTTGGTCCTGGGATCACGATGCAAACAAACAGGCATTGCCGCACAATCAATGTGTCGTTGCCTCTGCTTTCACACACCAGAGCAGCGTCGGTACCTGCTAGTACCTGCTGGTACCTGCTGCATTCAGAAGCTAGAGAGGAGATTGCATCACAGAGAACTTCTCTGTGATGTTTCAAAAAAGGGGTCTATAATCCCAATACTCACATTGCCATTTACAAACCTAACACCTGCAACCACAGTACTTAACCACAGAAACAAAATGCGGCCTGTTACATAAAACCAAGCAAAGACATATTTGTTTCTTTGAGGAGCACGGATGGCATTAGGTCTATTTAATCCTAAATCTTCCTTTCCTTCTTACTTCTATGCTTTAACATTATGGCACAATGCCTTTAGTAACTACTATCTTATCTTGAGTTATTTGAGTCTGACATTACTTACATAACATCTGTTACTGCTTAAATTATTTCCTTATTTTATAGAACTGCTAAGTGTTCTAATAAATTTCATCAGCAATCCAGAAGCAGAAAAAGAAGAAAAGAATCAATCTTCTGATGAAAGACGACATTTACTAACCACAGGTAATTGCACAGCTGCAGAAAAGATGAGATTGACTAAATCAGATAACAGTTAGATTGTGTCTTTACTCACTTACATTGCCATCATGAACTGACCCAAGTAAAGCTTTAGGTGGTGTGGGCATCTTTTGTTATTGATACATAAAACCCTTGTGTTTGTCTGCGGGAATTTTTCCTGCTTGTCTTTATGAATTTTTTGGAGGAAAAGACCAAAAACAATGCCTCTTGTAGAATGTCAGGGTTTTCCCATAAGCAGGAGTTGAACCGAGCTAAGAATAGTAATGTATGATGCAGTGAATCTTTCACAACATACCTGAAGCGGTCTATGTAAGAGACAGCTAAAGAAAAATTATGGATGAACTATCAGCTGCCAACTGGAATTAGTCATTATCTAGCTTGACCCTTACCAGTGACGAGCTGTCAGTAAATGACACATCTTATTTGTTGGTCATTGACCACACAACATACTAAGCAATACCAGGTTGTTGCTGAGTGATGGTTATCTATTTTCAGCATTAGTAAGGTGTTTGAAAACGAGGGCAGCGAACAGAGATTTAAGAAGCTATTCAGTATAAATGAAGATATTGAAAGTGACCACATTTTCATCTTGTTTAGGCAGAAGGTAAAATCTTTCTATAAGATCAGAAAAAAAAATTGGCCTGGTAGCACAAAAACAATTTCCTCACCTGTCCAGAGCGATGCAGCACAGGTGCAGTATAGACGCGGTGGTCAGAAGAACATCCAATGACGTCCGAACCAGACAGAACGTTTCTCCGTAGATCCAGTGCTGGTGGACCAGCTCGATGGCACCAAATGGCATCACCAGCACTGACACGAGCAAGTCGGCAAATGCCAGAGACACAATGAAATAGTTGGTCTTGATTTTCCTGTTGGAGTGAAAGAAAGACATAAAATATTCAGGTTTATTAGTCAGCTGTTAAGAATTCAATCCTGTAAAGACTCACAATAAAAACACAAAGATGCCAATTAGAGAAGTTAAATAGCAGATGTTTATTTCTTTGGCGCTCAGACCTCGGAGGAAGACATGAATGCTATGAATGACATGAGCTCGAATGAATAATTTAGGATTAGGATTAGAGATGTCCAACGCATAGTAGCACATAAATATGAATTCATATGAAAAACATACATGGTATTTAACGTTTGTGTAAATTAAAATCTGAATCAGAGTCTGCCCCCTTAACTCAGACAACCCTAAGTAGATCTAACTGCCTTTAGATGTTATGTATAAAACCAGCATTTCAGTAAAGCCCCCAGAGAACAATATTGAACAAGCATTATCATGAAGAGGATTATAGACTTATCAGGGATACAGCTGTCGAGACGTTTAAAGTACAGTTGGGTCATAAAAATGTAAAATCTCACTTTTTGAACATCTCACTTAGCACTGTTCATTCCATCATAAGAAAATAGAGCATGGCAAAACTGAAATCAGGGCAATGCGCCTAAGCCTGTCAGGCCACAGCAACTGGAGTAATAATCAAGGAAGCAGCTGAGAGCTACTCTGGAGGAGCTCCAGAAATCCAGAGCTCAGCTGGGAGAATCTTTTGACAGGGCAATTATTACAGTCCATAAAAATGGCCTCTACTTTAGAATGGCAATAAGAAAACCATTGCTGAAAGAAAGCCAGAGATGTCTTTTTTGCAGTTTACCACACGCTCTGTAGGGGGGGTAACTTTCTGAACTTAATGCAAAATGATATGTGTGGTGAAAAGAAAACTAACACTGCACATCACCCTAAACAAATACCAACCTCACAATGAAACATGGCAGTGACAGGATCATGCTACGGGGATACTTTTTTCTCAGAAAGGTGAGGGAAGCTGGTCGGAGTTCATGGGTAGATGGATGGGCCTAAATACAGGGCAATGTGGGAAGAAAACCTGTTAGACGGTGGAAAAAAACTTGGAATAGGGTAACCTTCAACATACAGCCAGAGCTACACTGGAATGGTTTAAAGTGAAATGTGCTCATGTTCTACAATGGTCCATTCAAACTATAGGTCTAAATCAAACTGAGCATCTGGATCCAATCTGGATCCAACCTGATGGAGCTTCAGCTATTTTGCAAAGAAGGCAGAATGTTTCAGTCTGTAGATGTGCAAAGCTGGCAGAGACATACCTCAGACGACTGGTGGCTTTCAATGGAGTGAAAGGTGGCTAAATAAATCATTGAATGAGAGGGGCTGAATGCAAATGCACAACATGGATTTCTATTTGTAAATTTTGAAAACCATGTATCTTTTTCCATCTACTTCACGATTAAATGGTAAATGGCCTGCACTTGTATTGGGCTTTATCAAATTCCCAAAGACCCCAAAGCGCTTTACACTATAATCAGTCATCCACCCATTCATACACCGATTCACACACTGACAGTGGTGAGCTACAATCTAGTCTTAGCTACCCTGGGGCAGACTGACAGAAGCGAGGCTGCCATACACAGGCGCCACCGAATCCTCTGACCACCATCAGCAGGCAAGGCACGTGAAGTGTTTTTGGATTCAACATTTGCTGTGAAAAGTACAAAATAGAACAGAAAGTCTCAAAAACCCTTAAATATTTGTCTAAATATAGACAAATGACTTCTTCCACACCAATCTCCTTCTCTTTTTCATTAATTAGGATCAACATAGAATACCAAAGGCAATCAAGATGATTTTTTCCTTCGTCATAAGAGCTGGACTGCTTGATGCAATGAATTGGGAGCAAATCACTGCAGGGTACGTCCTCTTATGAAGAGACTTCCACAAGAGTGAAATAAATCACATCACATTAGCACCTCTTATCATTATTAGGACAATACAATTTTTGTCATGACACAGATAACAAGACAGATCATAAACCTAGTTAAAATGAGGGTAACTGAACAGCAACAAGGAGAGAGTAAGTAAGAAAAAGTTTGAAAGGAATAAAAAATGAATACTGGTTCCTTTATTCATCAAACGTTACACTTTAGAAGAATGTGAGAAAGTACTGACAAAAAAGAGGCTGAAATTGGATGCATCCACATTCTTGTTCAACAGAAAGCAAAAAGAGAGTAAAAAAGGTGAGAAAGATAAAAACATGTCTGGCATGTGTGCAACTCTATAAACATTTTAAACTAGAAAAGAGGTGAGAAGATTAAGGATTTGTCTTCCTGCAAAAAGGAAAGCCGAGACAGGAGGGGAAAAAATCTCAAAGTGAATCCACCTTGATTGCTTGACATCCTACTCGACAGACATCTCAGTCCGGCCTTTGTGACAAGCTGTGATTTTGTTTGTCTGAGCAGTACCATTGCATGTGACAAGACGGTGCTTGAAAGAAAAAAAAAAAAAAGAAGCTTTATTAAAAAAAAAAAAGACTTTCTTTACCACCAGGTTCTCGTGTAGCAGTAACAGTAAGAGTGAGGTGGTCGCTAGAAATGTCGCAGTTTATATTGTAATGTTTTATTGACAATGAAACAAAGAGACAATGAAGCCAGTGATTAGGCACAGCTTTAAGGCCTTATGCATAGAGACAGATTTTCAAATATTATGCTGTTTTTAACATTTTACAAGATAATTCCAAATATCAGACTTGTTTCTTTTTAAACAACACACAGCCCACTTATTATCAAAGTTGTCAGATGCATTATAAAAAAAGAAACTGCAAAAAAAATGTTTACACATAAAGCATTCCTCAGAATACATGATCTTACTGCAACAAAACCTGAATTATAACCAACAGTGTTTTCTTAGCTTTGATAAATGGACTGAACATATATACTGCTTTTCCAGTCATACACACCACTCAAAGCACTTTACACTAGAGCCACATTCACCCAATCGCACTCACACATTCATACATCGATCGATACGCCTTGCCCAGGGAGACATCGACATAGGGTAGGAGGAAGCTGGACTCAAACCGACAACCTTCTGATGGCAAGACGACTACTCTTTCTACTGCGCCACAGTCGCCTAGTGGTGTAGCTTTTCATACATGTAACACATGTTCCTTCATTTTTTGTCCGCTGGCACTATTAACCCCTCAATCATACACTAAACACCTGTATTAAACAAAGGGCCTGTTAATGAGCCATTTAATTGATGTAGACATGTCAGATTTAATTCAATTCAATTCAGTTTTACTGAGATGGAGCTTTTTTGCAAAGATGAAAAGGGAAGATTTCAGTCCCTAGATGTGCAGGGTTGGCAAAGAAACAATAAAAGACTTGCAGTATTTGCACCTAAAGGTAGTTGTGCAAAGTATTGACTCAGGGGGAGTCAGTGCATATATTCACCACACTTTTTTGATTATTGGTAAAAAATAAAATACACTTTTTTTTTTACTTGACAAAATCATAAATTTTATGTTGGTCTATCACTTTAAAATCCCACTAAAATACATCGAAGCTTGTGGTTGGAACCTGATAAAACATGATTATAGTTTCTAGAAGTTTGAACACACTTTGCAAAGCTTACCTGTTTGAGGTGCTATTTATAAAATCTAAATGAAAACTACAAGTGCTTGCAAGTAAGTGCGGGACATCCCTATTGCAAGTCATTGCACCATTAGTTGAAGTTAGGCCAGGGAAGTGAGAAGAGGACAAAACAAAATCATTAACAACTTTAGAGACTGTATCACAAACATGAAGATGCACACTGTCCATCACTTTCAGAAAAACACATACTCAGAGATGTCCCCTAAAAGGCTTTAGGAACAACTACTGATACAGGGAAAGATTGTCTACTTTTCAGCCAGCCAACAAGTCAATGGCGTATTTTTGGCGCCAGTTTTGATAAATCTGTGAATAGTTTATCACTGACATACCAGATTTGCTAAAAAATGGCACAGCAAGTGCAAGTGCTAACCCTAACCCAACCAGAAAATTAATAATGCCAAGAAGTTATTCACTCAGCTGCCCTGTCATTGTCAGTGTCTCTGCTGTGGATGCTCTCATTCTATAAATAGCATTTGTAAGAACTGACCACTGTAAGGCTTTCCCATCTGCTCGTCTCTAACCTAAACAGTGCCTTAAAACAAGCAGTTAGTGATGGAACCAACCAGCTGTCTGCTTGTGGAACTCGTGAGTGTAGACAGACACAGGCACATGTGAACCACGCAAAAGGATGTAGACAAATGCTGCACATGCACACACCCAAACTGTGGATGGACAAGCAGATGTTTTTATATGATGCGCACACACCTTCATGCTGGCAGTAGTTAGAACAGTTTAGGAACCTTTAACAAGTCCTGAGAGGAGGCGTTGTGTTTAGTTAGACTGACAGGTTGTGTTCAGCTAAAAAACTCCAGGAATAAATAAACTTTAATAGATGAGACGGAGTCAGAGTAAGGTTGGTGTAATTACAGATGCACATGGTGTTGGTGAGTAATGCTGTAATGGGGGATTTATACAAGGTGCAGCAAATAAGGGGAGATGAATCAACACACCAGAGATAATGTAAATGTTTTCTCTTTATCTTTATGAATTTATCTTTGTGATGATTACAGAGGCAACAATGCACCTGGGTATGCTAAAGCTGAAAACTGTCTGTAAAATTATAGCCACTAAGCTAAATACATGTTTGGGATGATTGTTTTGCACTAGGCTTTTGGTTAAAGCATCTAAATGAGATTACCAGGAGGGCTGCTCTTTGCTTTTAATAACCACAAAGTTTTACAAAAGATCAAGAAAAGTACCTAAGTTATAGAAATTAATTTCTAAATTCTGAGAAACTAACCATTAGAGTCAATGAAAGCTTCAAGAAAGTGCCTGGTTATTTCTGAGACAGTAGCTGGAGAATTTGGAGAAGCTATACAGTAGGTTCCAGGAAGACGTTTTGAACCTCCAGCAAAGTACAGGAAGCAATACTGAGTCCAAAGTGTTTAGCATTTTTTTGATAACATTTTTTAACATGCCATCCATCCATCCATCCATCCATCCCTCCCTCCCTCCCTCCATCCATCCATCGCATATATATGAATAGCCCTGACCGGTGACCAGAAACTCTTATTATTTTCTAAACAGTGAAAGGACCATACCTAACCTGTGCCAGGTTGTGATGAGTGAGGAAAACTGACATACAACCTGAGAGAGTGCGAGACTCTCAGCAGATATTACTAAGGCTTAACAGAGTTGAACAATAGTCAAGGAGACTGTTGTTTTAGCATGGCTAGCTCTGCTACCTAAGCTAATTATTAATAAACAGTTAAGCCCAAAATTATTTAAAGTCCATGGTATATTTACATAAGATTATTTTTCATTCAACCAAGAGAAGACAGGAAAAGGGACAGGAATCTCTAAAATATTTTTGCTGACCTACTTTTTGAATGTCAGTCAGTCATTTTCTACCACTTATTCAATAGTGGGTCACAGGGGAGCTGGTGCCTATCTCCAGTTGTCTATGGGCAAGAGGCAGGATCCACCCTGGACAGGTCGCCAGTCCATTGCAGGGCAACACACAAACAACCACACACTCATTCATTCATACACCTAAGGGCAATTTAGAGTTACCAATTAACCTAACAGGCATGTCTTTGGACTTGGGAGGAAGCCAGAGTACCCAGTGAGAACCCACACATGCACGGGGAGGTCATGCAAACTCCATGCAGAAAGACCCCAGGCTGGGATTCAAACCCAGGACCTTCTTGCAGCAAGGCAACAGTGCTACCAACTGCGCCACCGTGCAGGCCACTTTTTGAATGTTTCCACAATTTTTTTCTTGACAATTTATTTTTGGTAATGAGTTCAACGTCTTTGAGGTTGATTCAAGTCCAATTCAAGTCAGAACTCTGACTGGGCCGCTCAAAAACTTTAATAATTATTCCAGTTAGAAGAAATGGCAAATTGAAAACATGACATTAAACCAACATTTGAATAATTCTTGTGTTTAACTGTAAGATGCCAAAGACACTTTCAAATGTAAACTGCCTAATTATTTTCTGCTTGCTTTAAATTGTCAGCAAAACCTTGTTTTACAGCAACTCCAATCATAGAAAGCTGTATATACCTTCTTATATTATAGTTCTTAAAGAAGTATTAGAAAAAGCTTAAATCAGTATTGACATCTGTAAACTCTACCACAAATTCTGATTGATGCATCACTGTTCAAAACATGTTTTTTTTTGCAATGCATTTGTCATTCTAACAATAGACCACCTCTAAAGACTGCATCACTGCAGATGCTACCTTAATCTGCTTATGAATATACCTAAACCATTTCAACCCCACTTGTGAACAAGACCAAATAACACATAACTCCTGATGAGGCATGAAACCGACCATTTTCTGGCTCAGTACCTGTCTTCTGTCTGCTGGTTTCACACTTTGTCTTAAGAGTCTGTCTCTCCTTGATAAGGCCAGCAGGACCACATTATCCATTTAAAAGCTGCAGAGACATCCTAAACTCATAGTTCTGGAGAGCCTCCACCCTGTGTCCACATTTGGAGCACTAAAATCTCTCAGCAAATTTTGAAGTCTGCCAGGGTTTCTCTAGTTGTGTGGACAGAGCTTCCATATGCAGCCATGTTAGTAATTAAGCCAAACTGTATGCAGTTTAGGAAAGTGAATTAAAGGACCAGCATTATAGTATAAGAACAATAACAAACATTTCTTTATGGGAGAAGCTCTAGTGAAAAAACTGAAAAACAAAAGAATTGTTAACTAAAGTCCAAATTATTGTGAGGACCAAAAGTTCCTGACATGAAAACAGTGTGACTTCTTCCAGATCTGCTCAGTGTCCAGTATAAACAGACTGTGTGGCAGCATGTTTCTGTGTGTGTGGGTATCCTCTCCCTATACTCAACATGTCACTCTGAGAGAAACAAGAGCTTGTGTTTGTGTGGTGGTTATTGATGAGCAGTTTAGCACCCTATGAACCACCTTCTGCTGGTATCAGGTTCTGCAAGAGAAGCTGTGGGGGTTTAATGGGTAAATTGCCTCTAGGTTGTTTAGCAGCTTCCCTTTTTTGCAAGGTGAACACACATCAATATAACTGACAATTACAGTCCCCTGCAAAGTATTCAAACTTCTTCACATTTTGTCATATTACAATTAGAGTCTTCACATGTTAAACCAAGACAAATTAGCAAATAATTGTGAAGAAGGAAAATTATGCATAGTTTTCCAAACTGTCATCCCCACCAAAACAATCATTTTGTAGAACGACGTTTAGCTGCTATTACATCTCCAAGTCTTTCAAGGTTAATCTTTATCAGACCTTTTATCTTTGCAAAATATCTCAAGCTCAATCAGATTGGATATAGAGGATTAGTGAACATCAATTTTCAGGTCTTGCCACAGATTCACAATTAGATTTCACCGGTAGTTTAGGTAGATGGCCATGTCTTTGTAGGTTTGCAGTTGATTCCATACTAACAATTCAAGTTTCAAATGATGGATTACACACAACCCTGTTAGTTTTTCAAAGCTTGGGATATACTTTTAGAACATTTACCCGTCTCCAAAAATGTATCCTGAACCTGTGTGTACATTAGACTTTATTATGTTGTTAGTTCACCAATGAGAACTCACAACTGGAGGTACCAGAGTAAAGGAATTGCAAACAATTCATAAAGTTTTCAGATTACATTTTTTTTTAAATGCACAGATCCTTTTTCTTTCACAATTTTCATAATGAACAACTATTTTGTTGTTCTTTCACATACAATCTCACCAAAATGAATTGAAGAAATAGGTTATTTTTGTAAAATTAGGGTACAATAAGATAAACAAGAGTACAATAAGTAATGGATTTAATGTATTGATTGATTTCCTGTTGTATGTTTGGTGGGAATGAGTAAATCCTATTTGCCAGTAATGAACAGTGTTGTCAATTCTTAATAAGGTGCTCTGAATTCAACTTTATTTTTGTAAGGATTGTTCACCCAAGGGATACCCATATGGTGCAGATGTGCATCATACGTGTAAGTGTGTGTCCCTGTGGAAATTTCCCAGCGGACGTAGTGAAATTATGATGGGAGTGAAAAAGACCCTGGATAATTATTTTCTCCACAGGGAGATTAGACAACACAGCAGTGACTTTAATTCAGTGGTTTTAAATAAACTCTTTTGCATACACGCTGCAATAAAGAAAGCCAAGGTCAACTGCTTGTTCAAATATCCAGAGTCACAAGTTAACACCTGGGCAAACAGACACTCCTTAATGTCAATATGATGAGACAGAGGTCACCCTGAGCTCTCAGGTGTCATGAGATAAGAAAAGACAAAGGCAGGAAGAGAGACAGTGAGAGAGAGAAACGAAAGATGAAACTGGAGCAAAGGAGAGGACAGATCAGAGATCACAGTGACAGCAGCTCCCACATGTGCAGAGCTGCCTGCTAGCCCTGCCACTACAGCTTCATGTGTACTGCTTCAGTTTCTCATTTGAATAAGAAAAAATATGTTATAATCAATTTTTGTCCTCAGCGACATACTATATATTTTTCTGTCTCAAGTGAACCCTGTTAAAGTTTGTCTTCCGTGATTGAAGAAACCCTTTTAAACACTTCAGTGCGTGTTACACTGAAGTGTCCTGTCTCTGGACATTTGTCTGTACGTCTTTTTCATCTTTGTTAAACTGCAGCCTTAAAATAAATAGTTTACCTAATAAAATTACAGATTGTTTGTCTTAGGTTGGGGCTGGATAGTGGCACGGTTGGTAGCACGGCCTTTCTGCAAGATAGTCCTGGGTTCAAATCCCAGCCTAGGGTCTTTTGGCATAAAGTTTGCATGTTCTCCCCGTGCATATGTGGATCTCTCCGGGTACTCCATCTTCATCCCACAGGTTACTTTGTTTTTTCTAATTTGCCCATAGGTATGAATGGGTGTGTGTATGCTTGTTTGTCCTGTGTGTGTCTCTTTATTGCCCTGAGAGATGAATGGATAATCTTAGTTTAAACTGCACACGACAGATGCTTTGTTGCAAAAAGCAATGTTAAAATTTAGATAATCAGACAAAACTGAAATCATCTTCTCAGGGACTGGAGGCTTCAGACATTTAATATTCAGTATTTTTTTTTTCCTTTTGTATCCAGAATTCATGTAAGGAAGGTTAGAGGTATTTATTACCATGACATCAGTAAAAGAAACATTCTGTGTCACAGGGAGTTTTTCCTCTCCACTGTCGCTAGATGCATGCTCAGTATGAGGGATTGCTGGAAAGTCAACGCCAGTGACTGTCCACTGTCTCTATATGCTCATCTGGGAGGAGGGAATGCTACAAGTCACTGACTTGATGCAATCTGCTGGGTTTCCTTAGACAGAAAACATTTTAACCAATTTGAATAAATAATTGAATCTGATTGCACTGTTCAATGGTTAGGATTAATAGGAATGCATGCACCTGACTTGAAATATGTATGATTCGACTGAATTGACTCAGCCCGTTTTAAAGTTACCCACCTTTCACACAATGCAACAAGAAACAACACTCTCCAATTATTTTTACCTCTGCCGTCTTCCCTCCCTGTTGGTTGGAGTAAGGGGGAGTCAGGTTTAGCCTAAACCGGCTCAGTTATGGTTGAGGTGCAAACACACCCTCCATTTCTGCTACCTGTATGACCCCTTCTCTTTTCCAATGGTTATAATCAGTCTGACAGAGAGAGGTATCCCAATCCTTGTGGTTTTTAGTATAACAATAGCCACCAGAGAAAAATTCAGTTCATGTAAATTGTACTTCCTTACTATCAGGATACCCAAATTAAATAACACTAAAACACCTTGAGTACATTTAAATTGCAGCAACAAGAGATAATCTAAGGATTAAAGCAGGTCATGAATTTTAATTTAAAGTGTTTCTTCTTAAATATAAAGCTTAGGACAAAATGTTCCTCATTAATAAAGCATAAAGTTGGGGTTAAATCAGTTAAAGTGCTAACCAAAAGATCCACAGCTCTCAAACCTTCATATATTTTTTCACATTATGACCAGAAATTTCAGTTGATTTTATTAGAATTTTGATCCACAAGACAAAGATAAAATAGTGAACAACTGTGAGGCAGGAGGAAAATGATGTACACCTTTGTATTGAACCCCATTTACTCTCATACCCCCCAAAACAACTCCAGCAACCAACAATCTTGAGAAGTCACCTAATTAGCCAATTATGTGTAACATAATCTTAGTATAAATCCAGTTGTTTTAGATAGGATACCCATTGTAACTCTGGAAGAGCTGAGAGATCCACAGTTCAAGTGGGACCATTTATCAACAAGACAAATATTTGTCATACATTCACAAATCTAGCTTTTATGAAAAAGTGGCAAAAAGAAAGCCATAAAAAGTCCCATTTGAAGTTGGGCACATGCCTTTTTTGAGCATATAATCTCTGTATGTGGTAAAAACTAACTGTACATCACCCTGAACACCCATCATCATGATCAAACATGGCACTGGCAGCATCATCAAGGATTCTTTTGTTGCAGTTTATTTTACTATTTCTCCTTGCCAGCTCATGCTTGTGAATTGCAAAGGAAAGATTTGATTAGATCTGCTGGTTTCCTTAGATAAACAACTTACCAAACGTCCTAAATCTTGTTTGGACCAGTTTTTTAATGGGAATTAAATTTCCTAATTACTAAAGTCAACAGGAACATGAGTATTCTGATATATAAAATGACCTGGACCTGTCTGCTTTTTTGTAAAGTGTTGACTTTTGGTGTGAATTGGCTCTATATAAATAAACTGAGTTGTATCAAATAAACAACTGAACTCAATTATATTGTTTGTAACATTAACAGCATAAAGTGATGAAGCTCAAACCCACCTGAGTTGTCTGTCCTTGCAGACCGCCACCATGACTAGCAGGTTTCCCAAGACACTCATCAGCATGACCAGAGACAGGAAGCAGATGAGAGCTATCCACTTTGGCATGCTGTCACTGTAAAAACAACAAAAAACAACAAAAAGAACATTACTTTACATATAGAAAGTGACAATACTATTCATTAAACACTGGAAATAAAATGGTTGTCATTTGGCTTTACTTGGGGAAGTAAAGTTATATTAATACAGAAAAAAGGTAGAAAAAGGTGAAAGTGCATGTGTGATTTGCAAACGTGTAATGTGAGGAACATGTTTATTCAAACAAAATCTGCTGTTCCGCTCTTACTGATTACTTCCACCTACATAAGTACTCAAATAGTTTAATATCACAGAGAGTAATAGGTTTCACATTTGCAGTTGATTAGTAATAAATGAAGAGGGAAGCAGCTGTTGCAGTATGGGTTGCTTCAGCAGCTGCGTCTGAGCAGAAGAAATCAGAGACACCTGCAGGAAAGTCCACCCAGGGTGGTTTGGCAATCTAAACTCTTATCCATGACATTTGATAAAATATTTCATAAAAAACAAAATGTGCAAAATAGCTTGGTAGAAAGAACTACAGCAAATGTCTAAATGCCATAGTTAAATGTTTATTAATTCATTTATTTAATTAATTAATTAGGGGCATATATTTTGAATTAGTTTAACTCTCCACTCAAGAAAAAAAAAAATAGAATTGTTCAATGTCTCCATATATGTTTGTAAAGAAACCCATTTCTGTCCTTTTTTGCTAAATAACACTTTTAAAGTACACAAGATTCATTTCGTCTTATGATGGATTATACTTTTTGACAGAGAAAGATTTGCTCCAAAGACAGCCAGCGTCAGCATCCTGTGTTTATAAAGTCCTGCTTTTGTCTAATGCAGAAGGAAGTCTGGAATTGTCTATTTAAACTATCTCTTTATATCCAAGGAAAATAGGTTGCCTTGAAGAAAAATAGGAATAGAAAAACATTTTGTCTCTCCAAAATTGGAATACAGATAGAAAATTAATGGTATATTTTATTAGCACACACAGTAGATCTTGATGTCAGTTTGGCTGTTTAGCAAGCCAAAATGTGGACTAAACATATGCCCACTGTCCTTCTAGGTATCTCTGCTTTATTTTCAATATAGTATGCTAAATACATTCCCAGTGATAAGATGAGTTAAAGATAAGCAGCACAACCCTAATCAATACTATTTAATTCATCACTCAACCACGATTCCATCAGATTCTATATTTTGATGCAATGAAAAATGATACAACTTGATTAGATATGATGAGATATAATGAATTAGGATAAAATACGAATAATGCTTTGGGATTGAATAAGAATAAATAAATAATAATTAATATTGTTATGATACTAAAGGAGCTACATCCATTAACATTTACTTTTCATTCCCATAGAAAGTACTCCTGGATCAGTGTTTCTTTGTTCTCTTTGTGTCTCTGCTCTGTTCTCTCAAACCCCCAGTCGGTCGTGGCAGATGGCCGCTCATACTGAGCCTGGTTCTGCTGGAGGTTT
>JAHUTJ010009925.1:0-16907 GCA_036250325.1 Characodon lateralis
TCAAGTCTTGTTTTCGGATCATGCCATGCCTGTCTCACCTGCCCGTTTGTTGTTTTGTTCCTGCCTCCTGCTGTGAGTGAGTTTTTGTTTTTTGTCATTAAATCCTTTTTCACTTACCATCACGCTGTCTGCTCGTCTGCATTCTGGGGTCCTATCTCGCAAACCATAACATATACTTGTCTGGTACACACAGTATTTGTTTTGCAATCATAACTAAAATCCTGTTATTTTAATAACAAAACCCAGTGGTACTTTTTTTTATTGTTCTTTTTTAAGTAACCACTGCTTAAAAAAAAAAAAAAAACGTTTTTCCAACACCAAATAAATCGGAGATGGCTTATAGTCACACTCTGTAGCACGTTTCTACTGTGTGCCACTACTCCCCAGTCTTGATCCCAGCCACTGACGGAAATACCAAAATGTGTGCTTAAATATCCTAAACATTTCAGTCCCCTGTGCCTTGGATGAAGGTTGGAATGATGATCTCTCAGCACCTCGTTGACCTATTGTGAACCTGAATGTATGGGAAATGTGAAAATGCTTGCAGTAGTGATAAATATGATAAATATTTATTTCTGCTCTCAGTGGAGGAGGACGCTTTTTCTCTATCTCCCACCCCCTCCCATATCTGTCCTGCTTCAGCTCTGTGTCTTGTCTTTGGAGCCTCTTCTTGCATATCTTCCAAATTCTTAGTTATGGATTTGGTCAGCTGGTCTCTCAATGCAAATGATCAAATTTTCTCGACGGGAAGATAGGGTGAAGGAGAGCCCAACTTGTCCGGACTGGTCGTTTTTCTCTGGATAAACAATGGACTCCTGGCAGAAGTGGAGGATTGTGTGTTTGTCGATAATGTCAGTCGAGGATGTGGAAGATATGTATATAATTGGATGTTTGATATCACTACTGCTTTTTGGAGTCAGCGGTTACCTGGCATATCGAGAAACTCGGAGAATGTCAGCAGCTGTTCTGGCAATTGTGAGGCTGCCTGGCATGTATGATGGGATCTTCAGGGCGATCAGCACTAAGACTGAGATGTTACGTGAGCTGAATCGCAGAGTGGATGTGATCCTTACACAGGATCGCAGGCTGCGATCCTCCTTCCATACCATACATCCCAAAATCAATGTAAAGCAGCAGATGCAATTGTGTAGAGCATGCTACCACTGCACAATAGAGCAGTACAAATGTCTAATGTGGCCAATAAGCCCACTGAAAATAGACATACTGGTTCTCAGTATTTTGGATTTCATTTGAAATCAAACAACTACCATCATCTTGTAACTATGGGTTGCACATGTTTACCATCTTAATTGAACAGACGTAACTAAAGGGAAAAGACAGGCTCGTCTCTTCTGGGGAATCTGGACTCCAAGCAGCTTTAGGACACCATGCAACCTACATAAAAAGAAGACATGAGGTATGGTCATTTCTGTGTACAGAATGGCTTCTTTGGCCATTTATGAAGATCTTTTCTACCAAGCATACTTTTTACACAGCTCATAGAAACAATCACAATGACACAGAGACAGTCTTTGATAGTCACCTGTTTGTGTTTGTGTGGATTAGTGATGTGTCCCTCTGCTTCGAAGTGTGTGTCAAGTAAATCAGAGAGATTCTAGTGAAGCACGTATCGAGGCCTCGAGAGCCAGTCTTACCATGTGATTGATTCAGGATCTGGGTTGCTGGTTCACGTGTGATTCGAAGTATAAGGGACAGCGAAATGCTGCTGACTTCTGTTGTCCTGGGATTGTATTGCGTAAGCGTTAGCAGTCTAATGAGCGTCTTTGTTTTATTTGGAATCAGCAAGAAAGAGGATTGTATTGTAACGGACAGTTTTTTCATTAACCTCTTCCATTGAGGGAAGGGCAATGTCATGATCCACAGCTGTTACTTTTAATTACAGTCACCTGATTCCTGTTCTATCTTGTTTGTATTTAAGTTTTTGTTTCCTTGTTGCTGGATTCTTCTATTTATCCATTATAGTGTTCCTCTATTGTCTGCTCCCTCAGTCCGTAAGTTCATCATCCTTTTCATTAAAATATCCTCACTGTGCTGCATCATCATTCCAGTCTGCACTTTGGTCCATCCCTGAAAAACATGACAGGGATGAATTGATGAGACACTGAATCAACAGAAGAATCATAGCTATTTTATGGGAATGCTCAGCATAACCAACAAGTGAGGTGCACTGAAGGACCATGTGAGAAAGAAAGAGTTGCTGACAGCTTTTGGTTTGTTTACTGCACTTTAGGCAGCCTCACTTCATAATGTTTCTTATCATGTCTAATACTTGTACTTTAATTTGAAATCCTGCACTCCATTGGGGTTTTAAAAAATGAGTCAAATTGTTAAAACCACCCTCTTTAAAACCAGCAGGCAAACACAGAAACAGCGTAATGTTGGCAGGCAGCATGAAGCTGTCCTCTCTGTTGTACTGTGTAAAGCAAACAGCTACTGGCTGTCAGTCAATGAAAACTTTATTTTCTGTTACTTCCACAACAGTAAACTGTTTTCTTCAGGCTTTCAATGAGCTTTACTGAGCCCATACTTACAAATCAGACTGAATTTCCTCAGAGGAATAGTCATTAGCTGGCTGGATAAAGAATTGCATTTTCCACCATTAATTGGTTGGTATAATGCCTGCATGAGCTTTTTCTAATGTCATAGTCCTGAGGAGTTCCTGTAAATGTGTTAATGATATTGCTTTTTAAATAAAGTATTGACATTTATATTTATATTTTATTTACTATATCATCCTTCATCTTTGCAGGGGCCTCGGTTTAATTGGACTTTGCTGTAGTTAGACAAAGCTTGTTCCACTGGAAATTAATTTGATTTGGTATTGTCAGAAATGAAGGAGACTCAAAGCCCCTCTGAAACGTGAGCAGCATTAACAAGCTAACAACAAAAATAAAACAATAAATATGCATTAAAAGGAGCAGAGTTTGTTTCCTCAGAAAGTCCAATTTGTTTGGGTAAGTGCAAACTTTGGTTGGCCTGAGAGATGTTTGGGAACTGTAACCAGACTATCCAGCAAACCAAGGCATAGAATATAATGTATTAGTGGATAAAATCACACTAAAGCATTCACATGATGCATTAGTAGCATCGGTATCAATTTTTTATCTGACGAAATAAACAATTGTCCCATTTTTCCCCAAACGTCAGTGGCAGTGTATATATTTATGTCATGTTTCTGGTTTGAAGTTGGACCAACGTGCACAGAAGTATTCCAGCAACACAGTGAATGGAGGTAAGATGGTTTTAAGTATTCTCACTTACAATACCAGGCAGGAAACCAGGAATATCCGGAACCCGAACAAGACCAGGACACAGAGTAACCAGACATAACTGTGTGCTAGACAGAATGTCATCAAAAAGGAACCAATGGGGAACAATGGAAACTAAAGAGCTTAAGTACAAACAAGGAAAGCAGAGTGAACCAATGAATAGATGGAACAGGTAATCGGGAACTAGGAACAAGTGTGGGAAGGACTGCAGGGAGACAGAGGGTAAACAAAAGGACCAGACCAAGAGAACTGAACAAAAACACAAACACAAAACCTAGACACTTGCTGGATTTGACAATTTATTGTTCAGGTACAACAGGCCTGATGGGAATGGCTAATATGAACTTTATAACTTTATAACACACACACAAACACACACACGCACGCACGCACACACACACACAATCTGTAACTAAAAAACAGCATTTTGTTATTTTATGCCTAAATGTATTTCATTGTTTAACTCTGAACTTTCCTGTTCTGTCTCTGAAAGTAAAGCCCCCAGCTGCTGCCTATCACTACCTGGGAGCACAGGTATGGGAGTAGGCTTAAACTCAATTGATATCATGGCATAAATATAGACAATATCTTTTGAGAATAGGCTAGAATGTGATGTCAACATTGTTCCTGTCTCTGCGTTCAACTTGACCCACAGGTTTTATCTTTAAAATGGGATCTTCTCCTCTTTTCTCTAGTTCGAGGCTCTTGACCTGCAGTCAATCTGTGAAAAGGGAGGATTTTGTTCCCGTGTAGACCTCTGGCACTTGCTGGTTGAGTAAAGAATATATACAAATATATAAATTTTTCTTAATTTTCCTTACCTTCGAAAAATATGCTTGGAAGAAAGCTTTAAGACCATTGAGTATCCAGAAATCTTTTCCCTTACGACCAAGGCCAAGACCCACTGCTTGGAGTCCTAGCCTGTAGAATCTGAGCCCAGATTCCCCAGAAAAGTCTCTATTGTAGGTCAACAAACCTTAAAATAGTTTTAACGTTTGTCAGCTTACCGTCCGTTCCCTTGCCAGACGGATGGTGAGCGCGGGCCAACAGCTGGTTTCCCGCCGGACAACTGAACCCAGGCACACAAGGACTGACTGATAGTAAAGGGGTTTTGTGTCTGGGCAGAAAAAAAATTAAGTTAAGGATCTACATATCATTTCATTGTGCTCTTGTTACTAGCACCAGCTCGCGGGGGAAGCTTGGCGTTAGCAAGTGGCACACAGCTAGCATAGACTGTGCTGCCTAAGTAAGGGTATATGGCAGTGGGCCAGTGGACAAGACAAGAGAGAAGTTAACAAGTTATCAGGCCATAACTCATTTTACTTCTGACAATTATCACATTTCACATTTACACCACATTCAATGAGTAAAGATACTATAAATAATAGTAATTAAATCGAAACAAAACAATAATAGACAATTGCCAAAATTCAGAAAGTGCAAATAATAAAATAGTGATTGGTAAATGGCGTACAATTCACATTAACCAGTAATAAAACATATCCAAATAATGTAAAGTACATAAAATACATTTACGTACCTTTCAGTATTACTCCATCATCACTAAAAGAGCCTAATTCACTCTCTAATGCCACCAGCACTGTTATCTGTTACTAAATAATATACACACACAGATGTACTTGGCCAGATCAAAGAAAATGAGCCAATGGAATGGCCAATTAGGAACAAATAACGTGGTGATCTCTTTAACCCTAAATTTGCACTGTATTTCTGTTTTTAACTATGTTTACACCCAAACTGACTTCACCATGGTAGCACATCACAATGCTTAATATTGGCTTTGAATAACCTTTTCTAATAGTCAATTGTCTGTACACAACAATGGCGATTTCACAAAATGGCAAGGGTACATGTGCAATACAAAAATATACAGAAACCTTATCTTTAAACATTCTGAAACAGTAACAGTTTCTTTACATCATTTCTATGTTCATTCACACTTGGTTTCACTATATTAGAACAACATTTATGTTGCTAAAATAACATAGTTCATTTTACTTCTGAGCTGTGCCTGCATGCAGTCCCACTATGCCCACAGTGGCATAGAGGGACTGGCTACTGCTGGTGTGGATGTGCATAGTAACCTTAACTTTATGAAATATAAATTAGTATTACAACAAAAAATAGAGGTGCTGCCTGTTTTAATATTAAAATTAAATAGCATTTTTTAAACTACGACACTCTTTGATGTGTTTTGGACTGTTGCGGACAAGCCGAGCAGAAACTCCTTGTAGTTTCACTAAAACTACATTTCATTGGGTATTTAATGTTTATTTGGGTTCCACTGTTTGCGTTCACAGCAGCCTCTTAAGTTTGACCTTCACTGATTGAGTTATTTTGGGGGTGTTGAGGTAAAATAATTCTATCACTGATATCCTTGCGGCCTCAACCTCACTCAGTCCGGATGTCATGAGAAAGAACAGATGAAGAGCAGGAAATTAAGATTAACAAGTTTAATTTGGTAAATAATAAGTCCAATGATTTCCAATGCAAAATTGAATACAAAAAGAACGATACAAAGAAAGAAAGATTTACCAAAGGGCCCTTTGGGAGAAGACTCGGTCAGCAAAGCGAGGCCGTATCACCAAGTGGTCTGTCTTACAATCAGTGTTAAAGCATTTTATACCCTTACTTCAAAGCTGAAGATTTGTTTACGAAGCGTGTCCCCCACTATAAATTAGTTACTCCTATGGGAGTACTTTATGGCCTATAATCATGACTAACAGCCGGCATTTACTGCCCACAGCTGCTGGGAACATCCTGCCTGGGATTAACCCTTTCTCCAACCTGAAGCCTGCTGTGACCTCTGTGACTTCTCCCTCTCAGGCTCACAATACATGTTATATTTCAGTTTTATGTATACACGTGCAAACTGAACACATAAATGACTTTAATTCTCAACAGGGGCTAGCATAGTAGTTCCACACTTTGGGTCTACTTTTTCCTGCGATGGGTTGCTTCTTTTCTTCTCTCTCTCAACGTTCTAATGCAGGGGAGTGTCTAGAAGTTTTTTCTTGGAGGGGCCAGGTAGGTGCACAGATTGTAGATGGGTGGCAACCTGAAACTGTAGTCTAAGCTCTAAATTGTAAGCTATTATTTTTTCGTTTGTTATTTTTCTGTTTATTTTTAAAGGTAAAAAAAAAAAAAAACGTTAGACAATCCTAAAGCTCCCAAAGTTTTATCTCCCATCACAAAGCTTCAACCCATCAGCACCAGTTTAATTTTGATTCAGTAGTTGTTTTATTTATTGCACTAAATTATTGCATTTTTCTGTATACAGTATATGTTTTGTTCTGTTATGTATATGCACACAAGCTCATTGCCAGTTGTGACCATGTGCTGCAAAAACCACTCGGCAGCCTGTTGTAGCCGGTTGCTGCGCATGGTAACAGGTTCACGTCATTCACGCAGTGACATTCTTCCAGAGAAAGTTTACCAAAAAACACATGCACTTTTTTGAATAAAAGTTGATTTTGGACTTTGAAAAGGGTGTAAATCTAGTGACAAAAGTGCTAATTTGGCAACACTGCAAACCTCTCTGCAAACATTATAGACCCTGTTTTTGCCGATGTCACAGTTACGTCACAGCGTTTGCTGGAGGCAAAACAAACCGACAACTGAAGGCGACCAAACTAAATCAGCACAGGGTCGGCAAGGAGCTTATGTCATTGTGTCATCGCGTTGTGTTGTTAGTTGCCATAGAGGGAATACATACTGCCACTGTCAAACAACAAAATGGTGACCGCTGTGGACCAACTGAATAGAGGTCTATATAAAGTGATTGACAGCTCTGTTTGCAGTCACTAGGTGGGGTGGCTAATCAGATTCCAGGGGTGGCCGCCGTGGTACTTTGTCTTAGCCACTACCTCGCTTGCCGGTTCGCTTGCTAGTAGCCTAGCCACTGGTTGCATGCTAGCTTAGCTGCTAGCCTACATGTCGGTTGGCAGGCTTTTTGGCCTTGACATACACACACACACACACACAAACATATGCATATCCACTGGTGTCTTTATCAGCTGTTGGACTGGTGGTCACAATCCCATGTTCTCATATGTTCTGGTTCAGACCTATGAATATCCATGCTAAAGTGTCTTGCTGCAATGCTGTAAATCTACTGTTTTTCTTTTATGATTTAGTTAATTAGCTTTAGTTATTCCTCACTATCCATTTTGTTTATTTGTCATTAATTGATTGATCTTTCAATTTATCAGTTTATTATCCTTTTCCTAGCTTGAATTGAGTTGAGTGTTGCTAGCTGAGGCGGAGAGTTTTTTGGCTCACATATTTTGACGGTAAGGTTGAACTATTTTGTTATTAAATTCTCACATATATATTAGAGAACTTGCTTGTGCTTATTCTGAGTAGAATACAGTGGCTGTGGTTTCGCACACCAGAGCTTGAACCACATTAGGCTGGGATTAACAGAATAAGCTATATATTTTCAGTCGTTTTTACTAATATTATGGAGTGTGAGGTACTCAGATCCTGAGTTTGTCATGATTGTTGTAATAGGCACTCAAATGCAGGGAGGTTAGTGGCAGGCAGAGTAGAGACAGATGGAACTTAATAAATATTATTATTTACAAGACCAAGGATGAGGCAACAGGAGCATGGGAAAATCAGCACGAAAGAAACAGAAACTAAGAATCTGCAGAAGAAGAAACACAGATGCATAAACAAACAGGTCACAAAGGATGTAAATAAACCAAAAGGGTTAGAGAAACACTAAAGGTAAGAACCTAAACCAAATATGCAAAGAGCAGATCATAACAGAGTTGACTTTCCTGGGATCTGCACTTTTGTGCATTTTGGCTGTTGTCTTATATGTATACATCTCACTAATGAATAATCCTGCTCTGATGGATGTCAGATTGTTTGGCAATGGCCTCAACACCCTTCCAAGACTGATGGGAATCAACAAGAGATTCTTTATGTGCACTACTGATGTCTTTCCTTTTTGGCATAGTGTTAATACACACCTGTATGCCCCAGAGCAGCAACCTGCTAAAACCTCAGCTTTATTGAAGTGGTCACTCTTGTTGATCACTTGTTCAAGTGCATGTGATAACCAGTATCTTTAACTCTTAAGTCCAATGAAAGCAGCAAAAGTGTGATTTGTTCCTATGACTATGTTGACAGTCATGGGAACCTTCTTTTTTCTATGGCTGTAAAATATACATAAGCATCCACTTGTCTAGTTCTACTTACATCTATGTCCAGGGTTGGAAACACAGGTACACAGCCATCCTCACATGCAAACACTTGGAATCAGTTTCTGTTAGGCCTCCAGTTTGAGCCATGCCTGCTTGTCTCTTGGCTTAGTTACTTGGGTCATGAATTATTTGCAGTGCTCCAACAGCCTTTGTTAATATGATGAGAGCACAGATGACTGAGCAATGCGTTAATGCACTCACAGATATGCAACACACATGCAGAAGTGCCCAAATGGTGAATCTGACTGAAACCAGCAAATACATAATATCACACTTAAAAATAGGTGCAGTAAGTGAACAAAATCTGCTTTTCAGAATGCTTATCTGCAGATGTGCTTGGTTGTACAGAGAGAGCAGCAGACTGCACACAGGGGCAGATAGCTAAACAGACGAGAGCTGACAGCAATGTTCTAAGAAATCTTTTAAGCAGCAACTGCTAGTGTTAAGATTCGTACTTTTCCAGTCACTTGCAAATGTATAAGCTTTTAATAGAAATATGATCAGAGTGTAAAGAGACATGACAACACACCCTGTAGTTGAAATTTGAAACAAGACAGAAGGCATTCTTGTCAAAAAATTCAAATGACAAAACAGCTATACCACTTCAGTTTACAATGAAGTAAAATTACTTTTCGACAAAACTTTTTAAGACAAATGGATGTCGAAACCAGGAAACTTCTGACCAGTTACAACCTTTATTGTCCAAAAACTTATGTCTAGTGACTTTATATACCACACTGCAGTGGTAGACATGGTCTTATTGACCAACAGAGAGTGCCGTTGCGATGGAACATGCCGTCATGTAAATAAAATGTATAAAACAGCCATTTAGTTTGTTTTATAAAATGACACGGTGTAGGTCTGTTTTATAGCAAATGTTAACTCTAAATGTCTGCTCTGACCCAGAACTACATAGGGCATGACTTCACCTTCAAGAGTTGGGGGGGGGGTATACCCCGACTCTTGAAGGGTTAAAACATATTACTATTATAAACATGCTTTGCAGCTACTGTACCCTCAAATCTATGTAAGGATAAATACAAAAGAGAAAGAATGAGCTGGATATTGACATACACTGTTTCATTCATGCTAGCTGGTATTTTCCTTTTTGAGTTGCAGCTATCATCTTATAGCTACACAGATTGTTTTGCAGACAGAACACAGATACATGCGCTTCTCTAGATTGAAATAATAGTAAAGTTGTGAATCATAGCATAAATGTCAACCTGGAAATCAAAGCTGCAGTGAGGAGAAGAGGAAGAGTTATTACTCGTCTGCTCTGGGAATAGAGGTGGCACTGAAGCATATTGGAACCAGATTAAAAGGAACAAAATATCGAGAAAATTAGGTGAGAGGTAGTTAAAATAAGGTGTGCAAAAATGACAAGACAGAGGAATGGGTGGACAAAGATGACAAATTGGAGGAATTTCAGCAGAAAGAGTATTTATGATTCTGGTTTGCAGCAGATTCCACAGCAGCAGGCTTTGGCCATATTGTTTGTTTTATGCCAGGGGCTGTAATATTTGACAAGTGTGTAAATCCTGGTTTAATTGCCTGGCTGAATGTAAATTCTCTATAAGAGGAGCCTTGCAGCAGAACACTGTTTACCCAGCAACAACAGCTACTAAAACATCAGTGTTTTACACAACCATTATGATGACTGCCAGTATTTTACGTCTTTCAAGTCAGTTTATTAGAGACTAAAAGGTTTTATTAAAATATCTTCATCTTGAGATATGTTTAAAGATGTTAAACAGAAAAAACACTAATGAGAGTGCTTTCACTATGGATTTATTAAACAAAATCCTATCACTATACCAACTCTCCTTCCATCCTTCCGTGTATCCATCCATCCATCCATCCATCCATCCATCCATCCATCCATCCATCCATCCATCAGTCTATCTACATTCATTCCCAGCCATAGTCATGAGAGATGGACCAATTTGGTTAAGGTGTTTGGCATTTCATCTGTATGCTTCCTGGATGCCTTTCCTATGGAGGTTTTGCAGACACATTCCACCTGAAGGAAACACTGAAGTATTGATGAGTTAAATAGACTTCATAATGTTCCAGCATTAAAAGTCTCAGAACTCAATGGAAAAAATAGGCAGCTGCAAAGGGTGTGAAAGGCAAGTAAAAAAAAGAAACAACATTTATAGACTCAAGAATTTCTGGGACCCAGTGGACCAAGTTTTTTCCATGAATTTTTGTAAACTGACAATCATTACGGCTGAATGATACACAATGGATTTACACTGCAGGAATTTTTACAAAACATATTTTTAAAAAGTGCACTGATGTGGTAATTGTGGTTTGTGTCTCTTTGGATCGATGACATCACAAGAGACTGGAGCTGATCAGCTGCCTTTAGAAAACATTATGACTGACAAGTGACTTTTGGCTGATATCAACATAGATTTGGACACATGTAAGTTTCGCTAGTGTTGGGACCCCAGCCTTAGGTTACAACATTAAAGGACAGTAAGAACTTTTCTGGAACTTTCAAAATAAATCACATTAACCTACTTCCAGCACAGCCAGGAACAGAAGGAGAGCATACTTCCAGTGACGTCACAGTTTCAATAAAAACCCTGCGTTCCAACAAATGGGTCTCTTTCCATGCAGATCCCCACGGGAACTGGACAGGAGAGGCATAGCACTCATGTCTCCTTGCTAGCAAGCAGACATAACTCTTCAAACTGGATCTAAGAGTGTTATACAATCATATGCACAAAGTTAAGTAGGAATGAACTGCTGTTTGTGTATCCAGTATTCATTAATGAACGTAGGTAATTAAGATACAAGCGTGGCTTGACTTTTCTTTCAGAGGTCTACAGAAGCAAACTGTTTTCCAGAGAGTTCCCAGCAGAGACCCTGTCTCTACAACGCAGAGTGGAGCAGTTTTTCCTGGTCTGAAGGAAGGACAAAGGTACCAGAACACAGCACGCCGCTCTGCATGCAGTTCGACCGAGCAGAATGAGCCGCCCCACCCCACAGCTACGGAGGTTAGCTGCAAGTTAACACTTTGTTTACCCACATGTGAATGTTTTCCTCAATGCCCAGGACAACTTCTCCTCAGCGCGGTTCACGTAAGAAGTGGTGTTTGGGCAGAGAAGGTTAGTTTAGAGTTAAGTCATCTAAATAATCTTCGTTTAATGACGTTTGTTTTGTTTGTCTTCAGAAACTCAGCTAAGGATGTGTTCTGTGTTGTGTTTGTAAAGTTAAGACAAACTTTATTTAAAGGGTGGTTTTTAAACACAGAAGATTGGCCATATCGCGTCGTCCACGCTTATGCATTTAAACCCTTTTATTAATGGTATTTTAAAGGTATGTGTTTGATTCTGGTAACAAGCTATAAGCTTATATTGTTAGTTCCAACCGCTAACGGCTAAGAACATGTGCTCACCCACTTTGAGTGAGCTGAAGATCATTTATCCAAAAGGTTTGGTATTTATTCTAAATAATATTTTCTTAAATATTATTTTAATAAATTAAGGCAGCTAATTATGTCATCCAGAAGGTTGGTTTTATTCAGCAAATCATTCTTTAAAAAGTTACTTCATAAAAAAACTTTTATCTGATCTTGCATTGTGAATGGTTGTTTGAAGGTATACCAATTATTGCCTAAGTTAGTTCCAAGACTAACATTGCATGGTAATGTTGCATCACTCTTTCGGTCATGGTTTTCAACCATCTTTAATTAACTTGTTTATATTGTACATAGCCCATTAGTCTTCCTTATTCTTTCATTCTGCTTGGTAGTTTAGTTGGATTGTTTTAGCATAGTAAAGAGTTTGTTGATTGAAATATGTTTGACTTTGAGTTGACTTATTTTTGTTAATAAATTCTTGTATTTTAAGAAATTGTGTGAATTAATTCTCTGTGTGTACAGAGTTTAGCTGTTTAACATTGCCAGAGCTTGGCTCATCTCTTTCAATTTTGTCCTAATAGCACTGCCTTATTGGGCTGGTATTCACAGCACAACCCTTAACACACCGAATTATTATTTAATATGAAAATATAATATTAAACATTAAATAATATATTCATATTCATAACCACAACACTACAGTTGACATGGATTCAACCTGTGTTTGAGTCAGAGTTTGACCCTCCAAGCCTTCATGGACACTGCCATCTATGTCAAAGTCAAAGTAAATAGTGACAATGATCCTCTTCATTGGAGACTGTGCAAAATCACACTCCTAAAATATGCTATCTGGTTGTATCACCTTAAATAGTTGTATAATCTACCACAACAGTGAATTTGCTATTTTTTTTCTGGCTAGTAGTTTTAACATTTGTTCATTTTTAATTAACGTCTAAACTGTTTCCATTGTCTTTTTTAGTCCTGTTTTTTTAAGGATACTGTCGCTTTTGAACCACTGCTTCTGCTCTTTATTTTACCTAAATTATTTATTACTGCACAGATCAGATAGCATTTTTTCTCGATTTCTCAACAATGAAGGGTATTCTGATTCTGATTTTAACTTGAATTTAATACAGGCTCTATTATTATTTGTTATTATTTTAACCTAAAAGAATCTATTAAATTACTCCAAAATAACGTATGTTTGTTTCAGAATCAGAATCAGCTTTATTGCCAAGTTTGTACAGACAAACAAGGAACTTGACTCCAGTACACTTTGCTCTCAATAATAAAGAATATATTTTTAAATGTACATACATAAATCACTTTACAATAGAAGATAATGTGAGATTAGTCCACGTATGCATGGTGTTGTTCTGAAACTCTGACTGTCAAGTGTTTATCAGGGAAACAGCCTGGGGGAAGAAACTGTCTCTGCGGCGGCTGAAGACAGGACAGACTTAATGATGGCAGTGTAGAAGATGACCAGCAGCTCCTGTGGGAGGTTGTACTTCTTGAGTTGCCTCAGGAAGTACAGGGTCTTCTTTCGAACACAGTCTATGTGTGACGACCATCTCAGGTTTCGAGAAATGGGAAGTGGTTCCTAGGAAACCTTTTTTGTTTTCAAGCGCTGAAAGAGCCTATTTATATCTTCCTCTGAGATCCGAAGGCAGGCAGGGGGTCTGAAGGTAGGGGGCTGGTTGGTGTATGGCAAGAATTTGTGTCTGAATGGAATGTGGAGGACTTTGGTTAAGGTGTGAACTGCTGCTTTTCATACCTAAAGTAAAAGCTATTCAACTGATTTCCCAGGCAAGGATTCTACTCAGGGTGGGGGGAAGGTCTCCTGTAGGTAGGTTTTTAGTCTTTAGTCAGGTTTTTCAAACCATTCCAAACAGCAGAAGCATCTCCATGTGAGAAGCTTTTCTTTAGCTTCTAACTGTAGCTTCTCTTCACTGCTTTGATCTCCTTGGTTAGTTTGTTCCTGGCCTGCTTATACAGGGCCTGGTCCCCACTGCTGTGAACCTCTTCCTTAACCCTGTACAGCTGCCTCAGATGAAAAGTGAACCAAAGTCTATTGTTATTGTATGGGCAGAAGGTCTTGGTCTGCACATAGATGTCCTCACAGAAACTGATGAATGATGTCACCACCTCAGTAAGTTGGTTTAAATCAGTGACTGAAGTTTCAAAAACAGTCCAGCTCTGCAGTCAAAGCAGGCCTGTAACACAGTCTTAACCACAGGTTTGGAAGCAGTGGTTTCAGAGACACATTTCTGAACTAACTAGTATGTTCATGAGCTTGTTTTTATTTAAGGCATTTCTGTGTGACCTGGCTGCAAATAAACCCATTAGTCTAGTTATACATCTGTGTTTCCACACATCTAGTCTAATTGGATAAATATGTGTTTCAGCTCTGAATCATTGCTACCCTGTACGAATGTTAGACATCATGTCATGGCTTATGACCTGTCCCTTAAGCCTATCAATTAAAATCTGGCCATGTGATGACTATTTAGTCAGACTCTCAGAGCAATTTCACATTTTTTTACTCTTACTTCTCTTGGATACTGTGTAATGCATTTAAAACAAAACAATCTCTTTCTTTCATATTTATCAAAAACCTGTAGTGCCTTAGATCAATTTGTGGTAGAAAAGATGGAATTACAACAAATCCAAGACAATTCCCAGTCTTATATCCATCCACATAAGACTAGTCTAGTGTTTCATTATACTGCAGCTAAAAATCCTGCATAGTCCTTCACCTTAGATCTGGCAGTTACTTTTCTATGAATATTTGATGAAGGGAAATACTAAATCAGCTCTCTCCTAGAGGATAGCAGTGGACATCATATCCACTGTGTGAGTGTGTCATTACTCTGTCTAAATATTATAGCTTCCCTCCACTGTCAAGGCCATTACATATGACCTTCCCAGACCTCCTGACAGTTATAACTGATGGCACTAACAGATGTAATGGCCATTCAGGTCCACTGAACCAGCAGTACATAAATCAAAGGTTTTAGCTTTGTGAAGAGGGGCCCAGGCCAGTGCAGCCCTGGCCTCAGTCCACTGTGTCAAACAAGCAAGGAACACATAAAGCGCATACCATGGTGACCACTCTAATTGGAAATGATTATAGGTGCAAAGTTTTTTCAGATAACATATTTGGAAACAAAGGTCATGGGTTGTGGGCATCAGGCCCAACACAATGGCAGTGATGAATAGACTGTGACTTTGACTGAGTAATGCTACTTTATCCACAAAACAAAAAACAAAAAAAAAAACTAACAGTTGAGATTTCTTTTTCTGAAGTAAATATATTAAAAATTTTGTTATGTAAGGTGTGTGTTACTTGGTTTTGGGGTAATAGTTTGGTACGAGCTCAGTACAACAGAAATAGTGCAGAAGGTAATTCCATATTTCATTTGAATCGTTCAAATTGTGAAACAAGCAAGAAATTTGTCACAGATGCTCTTCGAATGCCTCTCCATTAGAAAAGGGCTTTGGCCACACAAAAAAAATCAAAAAGATTGTGCCCTGTCATTGCTTGGGTGTATCTAGGCATATAATTGCTTCCGAGATAATTTTTATAGTCTCATTTATAGACTCAGACAGTTGTGCTATGACTCATAGCGTCATATTTGCCAAAATATTTTGTTCATTCTTAGCCACAAAAATTTTTGGTTTGCTTATTTGTTATGTAGAACATATACCAATGAGGTCTTTGTAGGAATATTGAAAAATAGTGTCAATATATATGCACCGATCAGTATCTGTCACGTCTTCTGATGCAGAAGCAGCACCCCTCCACTTAAAGTATCGATTCCAGTTTTAGCTCAAAGATGCCCCACAAATCTATGTTAAGAAGACAAAAAACAGGCTGCAAGCACACCTGCAAACAGTCCTTCCTGCAGTCCTGGAGGGGTCCGTGCGACCTCTCCAGGACTGCAGGAGGGTTAAAAGTGGCCTAATTCAGTCTTTTTTGAATAAATAACAAAGGATAACTGGTAGTAACATTCAAATTCTCCCAGAATTGTTCAAATTTAAAAATTTCCATTCCTATTTTTTATTTTATTTTTTTTTCCATTCCTAATTGTGATACCCAGTCCTTCGACAAGAAAAAGCAGCTGCCGAACACCAATGAAAAAGAATCTGCGGAAAGTGTGTGCTCAACCAAGGACAGTGATTGGCGGCGATCAAAAATGTGGCTTAATTTTAACATTTGCAATGAGATTATCTCATGCAAAGGAGGGTTCACAACCAACATGACTAAACACCTCCATCTTAATGGTGTAGAAGTAAAAGACCATCTTTGATGCAAACGGGGCATTGACTCTTCCTCTGGCTCTGACACTCAGCCTCGCTGCAAGCAGAATCAGGTAAGTAAATGAGCAATGAAAACCAATGAGTTTAAATGCAGAAACCAGGTGGAGAACTGACCAATGAACCAGAAGAGCTAATCAGATGAAATGTGGAGCAGCTGTGGAAGGGAGAATACAGAACAACAGAAGGAAGGTTAATGACCATGAATGAGCAGAAACTCAGTGAAACCTTGGAAAGTAACAGAAACCTATGGAACAGGAAAATGGGTAGATGTACTCGTACTCGTCGTCTTCTGCTTATCCGGGACCGGGTCGCGGGGGCAGCAGATTCAGCAGAGACACCCAGACGTCCCTCTCCCCAGACACCTCTTCCAGCTCCTCCAGGTGGAGCCCAAGACGTTCCCAGGCCAGCCAAGAGACATAGTCCCTCCAGCGTGTCCTGGGCCGTCCCCTGGGCCTCCTCCTGGTGTGACGTGCCTGGAACACCTCCATAGGAAGGCGTCCAGGAGGCATCCAGTATAGATGCCCGAGCCACCTCAACTGGCTCCTTTCGATGTGGAGGAACAGTGGCTCTACTCCGAGCCCCTCCCGGATGGCCGAGCTCCTCACCCTATCTCTAAGGGAGTGCCCGGCCACCCTACGGAGGAAGCTCATTTCAGCTGCTTGTATCCGGGATCTCGTTCTTTCGGTC
>JAHUTJ010009926.1:0-16901 GCA_036250325.1 Characodon lateralis
CTTCTTCAGATCTGCTGTAAGACGGAGCGCTACAGGAGATCCTTCCTGCCCACAGCCATCAGCATCTACAACGGCTCTTTGAAGAAACCTTCATAATGAGCTACAACAACATTTAATTTCCCTTTGGAATTAATAAAGTATTTTTGAATTGAATTGTTTGAATCAGTTAAGTCTTATGAAACATTTCAGATTATGACCCTTTTTAGGAATGGGTAATTATTGTTATGGTGTAATAAAAATAATTGTTACAGGAATACTGTGATACAAATGATAAACACTGGCTGATGATGTTTGCAGGGCCCAAAACTGAGTATGATGAGGATTCTTACTTTGATCCGTTTGATCATCAATATATTCTGTGATTACATTTCAATATAGAATCAAGTTCAGTATATTAGAGTATTTGTTCCAATGAGGATCGTTTGTCAGATTAAAAGTACCTTTAAAAATAATCTTTAAGCACATATTAAACATACTTTTTATTAAGCCCACATTTCTGTATTCATTTTCTTTATTGGTCTGATGTAATGAACTGATCTTAAATGTGTTTACATTAGCTGTAAGGAGAAAATCATCATAATTACCAGAAAAAGGCTTGAAAACATCATTCTGTGTATAATGAATCTATATAATGTTTCACTTAGTGATTGAGTTACTTAAATAAATGAACTTTTCAGCAATATTCTAACTTTTTGAACAGGACGGTATGACTGAACACACTTTTAAGGACTGTCTAGCAGCTCAGCTTCACTACTGAGTTGAAAATGCTCCTTTTACTGTTATTGCAGGATTTATACAGCTAAAACGTCTAGGATGAACCTGTTGTTCTTTTATAATTATCACATTAAATGACCAAAAAATCATGAAAGTATTCAGGTCATCCATGCCTTCCACTGACCAGTGATACAGCATCAGAACAACCCCCTGCTGGTAAATGTTTTTTAGTGCATAATCTAAATATAGACCTTAAAGTCTAGATTTTATAATCTGCACATGGTCTACTCTGGTAAACTACTTTTTCTTACAGCCTACTGAACAGATTATTAAAAAATGTTTTGAGATCTGTCAAAGTGGGTACTAGAGCTGCACATTATATCAAATCGCAATTAGGGTGTGCGATGAAATGCAGATTGAAATTGCAACAATAAGGACTATTTGGGTGCAATAGTTTTGATCATAACTGATATATGTATGATATCATATATATTTCAGGCGACATACATAAGTACTTATATGCCCAGCAGAGACTGTACTTCCAACGTCAGCTCAAGAAGTACAACCTACCACAGGAGCTGCTGGTCATCTTCTACACCGCCATCATTTAGTCTGTTATGTGCTCATCCATCTCTGTGCGGTCTGGCTCACCTACAAAGCAGGACAGGTCCAAACTGCTATGAAAGAGGATCATCAGGGCTGACCTCCCCTCCATCCAGCCATCCGGGGCTTGTATAGGTCAAAGGGTCAGGAAAAGGGTAGCTAACATCTCGGCAGACCCCACACAACCTGGACACAAACTGTTGAAACCTTTACCTTCTGGTAGGCGCCACACCTCACAGCCAGAGTTGTCAATTACTCTGCAGTGAAAGTTAAGCAGTCACAACCTGCCTTCCATGTTTTATACACATTAAAAATCAAACACACACATGTACATACTGTTCCTTGTCCATATTTATTTCTTTTTGCACATTGTGGTTGTTGTTTGAACTGATGTTTATATACGATGGGGTGATGGAAACCGAAGTCAAATTCCTTGTCTGTGCACACAAACTTGTTGTTTCTGATTTTATTCTATATTTCAGGTGACATGCATTCAAACTCCCATATTTGCCCAGCTAGACATCCTGAAATGCCCACAACCAACATGGAACTTAATGGACAAGATGCTTTACCTCAAGGAGATTGGTGCTGTCGTTTTTATTATGCAAAACCTGTCGATCTGATTGTAGAGATGCACCGATCAATTGCCCAGAGATCGAAATCAACCAATGTTTTCCCCAGATCGGCTCTGTTTTTCTCTCTGTTCAATAAATGCATCAAAACCAAACTCTGCCACTACTTTGGCCTATAAAATCCTCAACCAACAACATGTACTTTGATGAACTTGTCTGAGTTTAATGAAAATCAGGTAAAAGTTGGGGGCATTTGCTGTGATGCATAAGTGAGGATAATCTATTAATTCCTTCATTTTCTGCTTGGCTCAAAACAACTACCTTTACTGATGAACCTGCAGCATTTCTTTCACTTTTATATGTTTGAAAAAAAAAAAAAGGAAGTAATTTTTCAACATCTGGATCAGCACATCAGACCAAAAAGAAATGCAGAAATCTGTGTTCATCTAGGAAAACCCTGACTGCTGCACCTCTAATGGACCATCTAAAAACAGTGTCTAAGTGCGCTGCTCCGTGGTGCATTGCCTTGCTTTGAAAACAGGGACAGCCAGATCAACAGAAGCAGGACAAAAGACAGAAGCTTTTGTTGGTCTGTCCTAAATTTGCCAGATTAAAACTAAAATTATGTCAGGAGTTTTAAACATGGCTCTTAAATAAATCTCACTGGTTGTTGTTCTGCTTAATCTGGCCTTGAGCTGCTGAGGATGCGTTTTTGTTTTTATCCACTAAACCAGCCACATGATGATAGAAACAGGAGAAACTGGTGCTAGCTCTGGAACCAGTTTGGTGGAAAAAAAACCTTACTGGAGAAGGAGTTTGGTCCTGGTCTACAGCTGGAGGCTTCCAGAAAAAAAGCTGTCCACCCTCTGATACTCAGCAGTGTCCACATTCCCACCAGCTTCGTGCACTTTGACATGACCGTTGAGCGACCGTCTGGCCTGGAAGCTCTTTCCGCAGACCCTACACACGTAAGGCTTCTCTCCGGTGTGGATAAGGATGTGTCTCTTCAGGTCCACGTCCTGCATGAAGCCTTTCCCGCACACCTGACAAAGGAAGCGCCTCTCCTTGTTATGGAAGCGGATGTGAGTGTCCAGGCTGTTTTTTTGGGTGAAGCCCTTCCCACAGATACTGCAGGAGAAGGCTCGCTCGCCAGTGTGGATCTTCAGGTGCATTTTTAGGTTGCCAATCTGGTTGAAGGCCTTTTCACAGAAGCTGCAGGTGAAGGGTTTCTCTCCGGTGTGGATCCTCAAGTGCATCAGCAGCGCTGATCGACCTGGGAAGGATTTTCCACAGGTCTCGCAGGTTCTGGCAGCAACCCGATGGAAACGCAGGTGAGCGATGAGGCTGTCGATGGAGTCGAACTGATTTCCACAAACTCCGCAGCAGCAGTTTGGTTCCTGCACATGAGTCCCTGCATGTCTAACTAGCAGTATCTTTCGGTCAAAAGCTTCCCCACACACTTTGCAGTTGGACAACACTGAAGTGCGGCCTTTGTTTGTTTTACCAATGCCATCCTCATGAAAGGTTGCCATGTGTTTACGCAGGTCTTTCCGCTTGCTAAACTCCTGATTACAAAGGCTGCAGGAGAGGATCAGCTCTTCGTTGTGCTCCTCCATGTGGCGCTCCAACGAGGTCATGTGGCAGAAGGCACGGGGGCACTCTTTACATTTGAAAGGTTTCTCTGCAGCGTGGACCAGCAAGTGAGACATCAGGTTGCTCTTCTGTCTGAATTTTTTGCCACATTCAAGGCATGCATGTGGCTTCTCTCCGGTGTGGATACGGAAGTGCAGCTCCTGTGCCCTGATGGAAGTAAATGTTTTCCCACAGATGGAGCATGTTTTAGTGTTCTGCTGGTGAGCCTGCAGGTGAGCCATCAGACTGTCAGCAGAGTCTGAAAGCTCGCCACAAAAGCCACAGCGCAAGTCCAGATTGCTGCCACAGACCCTTAGGGCGTGTTGCAGCAAGAAGCCTTTGCCAGGACAAAGGCGCCCACAGACGTAGCAGCTATAACTTTCAGTAGGAGGAGTTCGCTTTCGTTTTTTCACAACACCTAAAGGTTCAAGACCCAGACGTTCTCTCTTCTTTTTCCCCAAAGATCCAAAAGGTCGTCCTCGCTTCTTTTTTCCAATAGATTCAAGAGGTGGACTCCTTTCCTTTCTCCCAACAGATCCAAAACACCGGCCTCTCTTCTTTTTTCCAACTGATCCGAAAGGCCGTCCTCTTTTCCTTTTGCCCTCAGATTTGAGAGACCGACACTCCATCCAGTCCTCATCTTCATCGGTCCCCGCTGAGGCCGGCAGGCGGCAGGAGGGTGGAGAAGAGCATGGTGACGACAGGCAGGAAGCATAGCTGATGTTATTATCAGAGTCAAATCGATTCAGATTTGGTGGGTTGAACTGGGGCGGGAGGTCTGAGTCGTCTAGGGTCACAATCCTCAGAAGGTCTGAAAATAAAAGTCAAGCATGTGATTAGACTAAAAACATAAACAGACTTTAAGAAAATCAATTTCTACAAACCTGTGAGTGGTTTTCTGTCCTTTAGTGGAATCCCGATTTTTAGCTTTTGGTGATAATTTACCCCTAATAAAGAATATATTTAGAGATGGATATTTAAGAAGGAAATCCCACAAGATGGATCCTATCAGTTTTAAATTGTGAGTACAACAGACTGTAAAGATGTATAAATAATTAACAGGGTTAGTTAGAGATATTTGGCATGATGATGGCATCTTATGTATGGCTGTGATGTTCCCACCTGTGTCTTTAGCCTCCTCAGGCTCCTCTTCACTCTGATCTGCAGGGCTTTTATTGTGAAGTTGACCGGAAGTGGCTGCAGGTGTTGCAGCGGCTCCTGCGGCTTTAAAAAGCTGTGATTGTTCAGATCGGTACAGTCGAACCTCAGGTTTCAGCAGAGCATCCAGCTGCTTCCTATGGCGGAAGACCTCCTGTTCTGACCGCTGCAGTTTCTCCTCGTACTCCGCCAACGTTTCCTTAAACAGACCGAATATCTCCTCCGCCACAGCCGTTAGCCGCATCGTTATCAGAGCTCTCTGTGCCCGGAGTTTAGCCCCTTTCTTCCCGTTTTCCAGCTGCCGTAGGACGTCCTCAGCAGCGGCGCTGATCCGCTCATGTACCGACATCCGCAGCAGCTGAATGGAGCTCATTCTGCCGCAGTTTGAGCTCTCAGAGCCGCCAACTCACGCGAGAGGCTCGGAGCATTTAAACTGTGTTTTTTAGCGTCCTATGGAAAACCCTTCCGTTTAGTAAACGCGAAGCGTACAGCGACCTCTGCTGGACTGGATGAGTCTATAAAGTGTATTTTCTTTATTGACAAAAAGAAAATTAACTGTATACAAAACTCTTGTTTGGAGAAATAAACGACTTTAAACAACAGATCATATAAATCATAAGTGGAGGAAATAAGTATAGCTAGAGCAAAAGTCTGGGAGAAATCTAAACACATTAAAGTAACAAGTATTTAGACATATTGTACACTTTTCTAGCAGTTCTCTTAGTTTTTTATGTTTTATTGAGGTAAAATAATTTTTAAAATCATTAAAAAACCACTTAAATGAAGGCCTGCCTCTTTTCCACTTATAGCAATGAACATGATATTTACCCATCAATATGATCATATTAACGAAATCTGAAATGTTCAGTTCTAAATTGTCAATATAAAGTGTATATTTCTCAATTCAAAATTTGGAATATCAATTTTAAGTGATATCCAAATGAATAAATCAGACAAGAAACTTTTGGATAGAATGAAAAACAGGTGATCAATTGTTTCTATGGTCAATTTACAAAATTCACATGCTTCAACTTCAAATTTTAACCATTACTTTACAGACTCAGCAACAGGATGTATTTGGTATAATATTTTAATTGAGTTTCCCTGACCTGAGGGGAAATGGGCTATTTTATGAATTAATTAAATAATCTAATAATAGACAAAGCCAGATCTAAGAGAACCTGGTCACAATGTTGGAAGTGAAACAGAGTTAACATTTTGCACAACAGGTCTAATTGCTTTTTCATTTTATTTTCCACTTTTAAGACTAAAGGCATAATGTTCAAACTAAAATCAAACTGTAAAGTTTAAATTTAGAATGTCACAAATAAAATCAGTATATCCCAGATAAAGTCTAACAAAAATGTCATCATACTGTTTTAACATTTAAAGTGAACTTAATTACAAAGGTCAAACAGAACCAGCGCTGCTCAATGAACCCGCAGTAATATTGATTTGTACAAAATGTCTGGTTTCCAGAGCTGCTGCCATTTTACTGGATAATAAGTACTTTTGTGTTATTTGTAGTATTTGTATAAAGAAAATGAAATGATGCAATGTGATTCTTCTGAGAAAGAAAGACTCCAACACAAGTTTAATCAATGTTTCAGCTTTATTTTGATATTTCTCTGAACTTTCCTGGGTTTCAGTTTTTTAATTTTATGTTGCTCAACTTTGGCTGGCTTGATGAAGATGGCTTAGCATTTGCCCGGGTTAGGATTTGTTTTGTAAATCTAAGTTTTTTCCCTCCCCAAGTCTTTCATGTGCCCTTTAAACCAAATACAGCAATCCATGTCCCTTTGTCATTTTTTGTGTGATTGACTCTAAAGTAAAAGGCTTTTTTAAATACATCACCATTCCAACTAGGTTTCTTTTTTTTACACTTCTTTGTTGAAATCCTTTCAAAACTGTTTGTTTTGTCTTCCATGAGAAGAGGATGTATTTTTTGGACTGTAACTCTACCAGTTGTTAATAGGGTGAAGAAAATCTATTTACATAAATAGGATGTCTAGGATTGATAAATCTGACATTTAATGGGGTTAGAATTTGAGAAAATCCATGAATATTTCATAAGATAGGGATAGATGTAACATGCAAAAACAAAATATGTAGAACATTCAATCTTTCAAATAGTATTTTTGTGTGTCCCTTGAGTTCAGATGGAACAATTTATTTACAAACAACTTCCCACAAAATATAGCTAATATAACTAATCAGTAAAGATGCTGCTCCAAAAATAAATTTGTAAAAAAAAAATCTTAATTTTGTCCTCTTAAAAAAGGAGAAAAAAATGACATAAATTGCCAAGAACAGAGTTGGAAAAGTTTAAAAAATAATGCCTGACACCTAATTTATCAAGCTTTATTAACTTTTAGGTCTTCAAAGGTGCCCTGTTCATAGGGTACTTTTTATACACACCCCAGATAATAAAAAAAAAAGGCAAAAGTCACGTCCCCCAAAGCACAAGATCCCCGAGGTTGGGGCTGTTTTTCTTCAGATGGGGCAGGGAAGCTGGTTAGAGGCTGCAAAAAACTTGAGACTGGGGCAGTATCGCCTTTCACGAAGATAACCCAAAACATGCAGCCAGATCTACAATGGGATGATTTAGATCAGGATCAGTGTGGGAAAAAACTATTTCTGCATCTTATTCTAAAAGGTATTTACATGTTTTTCTCCTGATGTTCTGCATCATGATTTTGACTCCAGATGCTTCTTTTTTTACATCTTGGTTGCAGGATGACATTTATATAAAGCCAATAATTACAATCTCAATTAAAATTTTACAAAAATGCATTTATTTGAGTGAAATTTTAAACACCTTTACCAGACGTAGGATATACTCAGGATATAAGACAGTCCAGCATCACCACAGCTTGCCTTATTTTACAACTTAAAACTGATGATCTGAGTTTGATAAAAGCTCGTAAATATGAACGTTTCCTCTGATAGTGGAACATTTTACAGAAATAAACATATAAATTACAGAAAAATTAAAACACAACTATTACTCAGTCAGAACAATGAAGAAATGGGGGGGAAAACAACATCTGAACAATTTTAACGCATTAACAATTTTAAAAGAAATGTCAATACAGTTCAGATATAATAAGTTTAAATGATAAAAAGCAGTGAAATTGCCATTTAATATATCAGAGACCAACTACAGTTTGGTTTATATGATTTGTGGAGGTTTAGATAATAAAATCAGTCTCACAGGTCCAGACAAAAACTGCTGGAAAAATCTTGAAATTTCAGTCTAGAAAATAAATAATTTTGAAATGGAAAATTGCTCCATAATGAGCAACAATGATAAATAAAATAAGACTAAAAAAGATAAAAAAAAAAAAAAAGTTGAAATAATTTTTTGTGAGAAAAATTTGGATTTTAGGGTCTTGTACAAATATTTTTAGGATAATAGTTAATTGAATAAAATAATTGACATACAAACAGTATTATTGAATCATTCATCAAAACCTGTATCTAAACTTTTCTTTGTATTCAAAAATTTGTTTAAAAAAAAAATAGAAATAATAATTATTCTGCAGGCCTTAATAAAGCTTTCAACTAATTCATAAGCAGCTAATAGTTACCTATATTTGGAACCATGTTGTTGGTTATTTTAGTGATTATTTATTCAAAATGCACTGATCACAGGTTTTATGGCCATTTTCTGATCTCTGATTTTCTAAAGCTCTGGAATATTTCTGCATAAGTTACAATAAAAAAGTTTATTGTAGAGTAAATGTGACACAAGCTGGCTCTCTTTGCTTCACAGAAAATCTACAAATCCAGTAAAATCGTGCAGGTTCAGGGACAGAGCAATCTGCACAAATTTAACTAAACTAAAGGGCAATAGCAGCATATCGTCTTAAAAAAAACTAATTGTAACTCACTATTGTTTTTTGCACATATTAAATTACAGAACTGCACTCTTAAATTAAAAAAAAAGATCTATTCAAAATAACTAGCAGTGGACAACTTATTATTTCAGCGAAAAGTGTTACATTATTACAATATTTATGTGTTCTAACTAAACAGGATCCATAAAAAGCATTTATGCTGAGATTGATTCATTATTTACTGTATGTTAGAACGAGAGGCGATGTCACACTGTGTTTGTGAGAGAAAGCAGTCAGTGTTACCCAGCTCTGCAGTTAAGTATTTTGAACATTTTGAATAGTAATAGGTGCGATTAGATTTGCTGCCAGCAGTCCCTGTGTGTATTCCCTGTAGAGTAAGTAGACCCTGACCTTAATTATGAGATCTGCAAAAGACTACCAGCGTTTCCAAACCCAACACCTTTCTTGATATTTAAACCTGGACTTTTCCAAGGGATTAAACTGAGTTACTTTGCAGGAAGAGGTTATGCCCTCCTGTTATCTGCTGACGTCTCCCACTCTGCTTCAATTAAGTAGCAGCCAAAATAAACAGCGGATATGAGAAAAATAAAACCTCCTTTCTAGAAGCTCCGTGTACATTTTTTGCTTCTTGTGACTTCCTTCTTAAACAGCTCACTTATACAAAGAATAGCACACTGAGTCTTGGTCATTCAGTAACAACATAAGATGCTTATTTTACGACTGGCTCACCCCTGATCAGGGACAGTCATGCCTAAAATCGGTTAATTCAGTCACCACCTGGTTTCTTGGTTCATTTCCATTTTTTGATTATCAAATGTGAGACATCTGCTAAAAACACAAGTAGACAATATCTTGAGTAAAATCTTTAAAGTAAACATTGAAAACTTGCAAAATATTTAGATGACTACAGAAAAACTGAAAATAATTCAGCAAGAAGAGATTAATGCAGTCCGTCAGGAGTGTTTTTGAAGTTTTTCTTCTTGGTTTTAGTTTAAATACATTGTGTGAACTTTAAAGCTAATTATTTTGCACCGCTACGAAGGTTCTGGCTTCACATTACATGTTTGTTTTGAAGCATGAAAAGCAGGAAGCTCTGTCCCACATGTGATAGCAGACTTCCTGTTTTGTAAAGTTTTTCAAGGATCAAACAGGAAAGAGAGCATGGTCATTTATGTAGCATCTGAACTGGTTTAAAATAAATTTGAATAAACATCACCACGTAAAATCTTCCCAGCAGAACTGGCAGCCTGGAGGAGCTGGTCCGACCGTCAACCTGCCTCATCATGCAGTTCACAGCTGAATGAATTCAGGTCGGACCTCCTCCTCCTGCTGCTGCTTTGGATTTGACATCACAGCCGAATCCCTGGTGGCCCGTTCCCCCAAGTGGACCTTCATGTGCGACTCCAGCGAGCGTTTTTCCTGGTAGCTCTTTCCGCACATGTGGCAGGTGAAGGGTTTCTCGCCGGTGTGCGTCAGCATGTGCCTCTTCAGGTCGATCTTCTGCACAAAGCCCTTTCTGCAGACCTGGCAGTTGAACGCCTTGTCCTTCTTGTGGAACCGCTCGTGCGTCTCGAGCGAGATCTTCTGGCGAAACGTTTTCCCGCAGAGGCTGCAGATGAACGGCTTCTCGCCAGTGTGGATCCTCATATGGGAGTCCAGGTTGCCAATCTGCCTGAAGGTCTTGCCGCAGACCTTGCAGGGGAACGGCTTCTCTCCTGTATGGATCCTCTTGTGCACATCCAGATGTTGGCTCATGGTGAACTTCTTCCCGCAGATTTCACAGGGATAAATCCTGGGCTTCCCCCCTGTGTGGCTCTTGATGTGCCTCTTAAGGACAGTGTTTTCAATGAAAGTCTTTCCACAGAACTCGCAAATGTATGGCCTCTCATCGCCGTGCAGCTTCAGGTGTCTCTCCAGAGAGCTTTTCCTGGGGAAATCCTTGCAACACTCTTTGCACCTGAAAGGCTTTTGACCAGTATGTGTCCTCATGTGGATCTCCATGTCCCTGAAGTTGTCTCCACAGATATCACAGACCTTGCTTATTTCTCTGTGACTCTGGATGTGGAGCTGCAGGCTCTCTGAGGACTCGGCCCGCTCTCCACAAACGCCACAAAGAAGGTCAGGGTGGTTTAAATGTGTCTCTGTGTGCCGCAGTAAGTTGCCTTTATTGTGAAAAGAATTTCCACAGACCTTGCAGGAGTGCGAGGGGGTCAGACTCGGTTTCTTGCGTTTGCTGCTTTCATTTGGCTGGTTGTGGGTCCGAGTGTGCCACCTCAGCTCTGAGCTTGTTAAGAAGCCTGTTCCACAGACTTTGCACTCGAATTCCATCTGGCCATTGTTGGTATTCATGTCTTGCTCTGGTGGAATGGTGTTGCAGAAGTCTTTAGAGCACTTTTCTTCCATATGAGTTCGCAGGTGAGTCACCATGTTACCTTTCTGGCTGAAGCTTTTGGCGCAGAGGTGGCAGTTAAAGGGTTTCTCACCAGTGTGCAGCCTCACGTGCGTCTCCATTGCTCGGATTGAGGGGAACTTCTTACCACAGAGGTTGCAGGTCCTGCAGCTGTCACGATGAGTTTGAAGATGCTGTTTTAGGTTATCGCTGGACTCCAAACTTTCCGCGCACACTCCGCACCGACACTCCTCTTCCTTGGTGTGTTTCTCCACGTGTTTAATTAAAAGGCCTTTGCTTAGAAAGGATTTCCCACAGACTTTGCAGCTGTGAGATGTTTCATCTGCAGCAGTGGTATGGTCGTCCTCCTGCTCTGCTGTATCATCGTCTAGTAAGACTGCTTGGTGGTCGAGTCTGGCAGCAATCTCCGGTCTGGAAGCAGAAGCAGGCAATCGTTCCTCCACTGAGATGCCAACAGACTGACTCCTAACATCAACAGCCAGACACAATTCTGCAAAGAAAATAAACAAGATATTAATTTGCTTCAGTCAATACTAAGAAAACCAGCTGACACAAGAGCAACAAATCTTTTGCATTTGGTCTGTAGTGATTATATAAAATGCCTCCTAAAAATATTCACACCACAATGAACATTTTGCATTTGGTCATGGTACAGCACCAAATTTCCTTTGTATGTAATTATTTGTAATGTAATACACCAACACAAAGTAACACATATTTGTGAAATTAAGAAAAAGATTCTACATGTTTTTCAACATTTTTAACAAACACAAATCTTAATCTAGAAATCTTAATGATACTGGATATTTGTATTCAACCCCTTTTACTTTGATACATGTAAATAAAATCCAGTGCAAACCATTGCCTTTAAAAGTCATCAGTGTGTAATTTAGTCTCAGCTCAATTAAGCTGTTAAATCTACGAAGATGTGACCTTTGACTAGAACTGAAAGGTCAGGCAAGGTGAGCAATAATCCAGGAATCAGCCAAGAGGCTCACGGTAACTCTGTGGGAGTTGCTGAGATCCGCAGCACATTTTCTGATTCTTTTTTAATTAAAATCCCTGAACATTTTTTTGCTCCGCTTCAAAACCAGGCATTATCTTGTGTCGGTATATCACATAACATCCAAAGAAAATACCCTGAAGTTTGTGATTGTAAATGTGACAAAATGTGGTGAACTATTAAAGGGTATTAACACTTTTGCTGTATAGGTGTTAGAAGTTTGATTTTCTGCTTTGTTGCGCAGAAAATTCTGTATTTTATGACCACATAATAGCCAATAATAATTAAACAAACCCCTTTTAACTCATGAGATTACTTGCAAGAGGTACAATGATAAAAGAGGTAAAAACATAATAGACAAATATGTTAAACATTGTTAGAAGAACTGGTGAAGTTACAGATAGTTTTAATGTTGTAACTTTCAGTATTTTTACTAGAGTTGCAAACTTTTCTGGTGACTTTTTTTCTGCCTCCCATCCCATCCTGAGCTATTACCTTAAATCTATTTATACACACTGCATAACATGGCTGGAAGCTCCACAAATCCACATTAAGTGGATCCTTCCTTTATGTGTTCAACAGGAGTTTTTAGGTTGTAATTTATAAGGGATGAGCTTACAGACCTTTTCGCTCTTCCCCACGGCCTCCTCTCCGTCTCTCGCCGGGCTCAAGCGTCCCTCTTTCGGCCGCTCTGCGCGCTTCAAACGCGGTGAGGATTAGCTCCACGGCCGCAGCGATCCGCGTCATTACGAGCTCCCGCAGCTCCGCCAGCTCCGCCTGGCCGTGCTCCTCCAGAAGCCTGAAGATTTCCGAGGCTGCCGCCGCCAATTGCTGCTTTATAGAGGCCTTCAGGCTGTTGCTTCCTGACTGTTTTTTGGACATTTTTAGGAGTTTTCCAACGGAACAAAAGAGCAAAATGTAAACAGAACGATGAACTTCCGGGACGGACCTGACGTCATCTCCAGGGTGACAGGGAGACGTTGTTCACTATGTGCTGACTGTTCAGTAAACCGTAAATCTGCCGACATATCGTCATTACGTGAGTTTAGCGCTGAATTTTAACATTTTATATTTTAATTTTGTCTGTTGTCTAAATGCTATGGTTATTTTTTCGGTGTTACGCCGATTTAAACACGTGAACCAAACTCCCTTAGGAAAACGTCGTGTTTTGTTTAATTCAATCATATGAAGAGTTACTTACAGTTAAAAACATTGCCTTACATTTCCTCATATTTAAGGATATCCTCTGGTAAATTCGGCATATTATTAACGCATCAGTAAACGTGTGTTAGTATAACTCTGGATAAAAAAAATGTTGTTTTCTATTTATAGATGCGCCAGTAGGCATATTAGTAGAGCTGTATGACAAAACAAATTATTTCAGGCAAAAAAGCATTCAAATCTGACACGAAGAACATGTGTGCAGCTTATAATGACGACAGCTACATTGCAAATTTAAAAAAAGGATATTTTCCCTTATCAATTAATGTCAGTGAATTGACTTGTAGTAGTCCTTTTATTCAGACAAAAGGTGCCACTGCAGAATATATTTACCTCATTAAAAACAGCAACAGAGAATATTCTGCTTTGAAACAAAAAGGAAAACAATGGAATATAGTTACCTAAAAACACGATCTAAGAGACTATTGGTTTTTCTTCAGGTAAATCAGACATGATTTGTTGAACTGCTGCTTTAACAGTAATCCAAAGCCATATTGTACATCGTTCTGGTTTTTATTTATTGTAGACCAGTAGCTGAATCATCCCCAGATAAGGCTTTTGACTTTCCAGGCAGGATATGTCCTGGCTGGCCTATTTGGAGGGGGTGGATTGAAAGGAGGGAACAGAAATCTTCACAACACTGGATGTGAAACAAGCTTTAAAGACTGTCAACACATTGTAATGTCAGCTATAGTATTTAATAAAATGAAAGAGTAATGACAGTGTTAGTAAAATCACATCATATCTTCATAAATCTTTTATGTCTCTTGTTAGCATCTTGTTAGCTGCATTAGAAATGTGCAAATTTGCATTTATTTGATGCTTTGTCTACTTTTCCGATATTATTTGTGGTTTTACATTTGTTATTGGAGTTATTTATCCTTGGAGTAAGCATTTTTCATTCTTTTTGACTTCATCAAACTAAGCAATCCATAATGAGGAAACTGTTTGCAAAAACCCAGAGTAAACAAAACTGAATCAACAGCTCCTAATTGCTTTAACACCAGGCTGGATGTCAGCAACAGCTCTGAAGAGGGTCATCGATGCTGTGTACTTCAATCTACAGTGCTATGAAAAAGTTTAGTCCATACAGATTTCTTCTCTTTTTGTTTTTGTCACACTTAAATTTCAGATCATCAAATCAATTTCAATTCTGGATAATGATAAACTGATTAAATTCAAGACACAGTTTTCAAATCATGAATTCATTTATTAAGGGAAAAAAGCCATCGAAACCAACCTGGCCCTCAGGAAAAAAGGTAATTGCCCCCTAACCCTAATAACTAGTTGTGCCACCCTCAGCGACATGAACTGACATTATGAGTTTGCGATAACTGACTTAAAGAGTCTTTAACATCACCGCTGAGGAATGTTGGCCCACTCTGCTTTGCAGAATGTTTAATTAAGGGTTTTTGAGGCTTGTTTAAGGTCATACTACAGTATCTGAATTAGATTTAAGTCCTGCTGCATAACCAATGTGTGATTGGGGTTAAGGTCCTGAACTGATGGCTGGACCTTCTCCTGCAGGATGTTCTGGTTGACTGTCAGTATGATGGTCTGTTTCTGAAATGCTGTGTTGGTTTTAGGTCAGACGTAACATCCAAAAAGTTCCACTTTGTCTCATAAGTTCACAGATTACTTTCTCAAAAGTCTGGAGGATCATCAAGATGTTTTGTTTTGGCAAATATGAGCCAGGCCCTGGTGTTATTTTTAGATCATTTGTTGCTTTTTGAGATCTTTAAGTCATCAGACAGGTTCTATTTAAATTATTTATTATATCTGCTTGTCAGGCCTGAGTTTGGATGGTGAAATAAAGCTCAGGTTTCTACAAATTGTAGTTTAATCACAACAAGGGGGCAATTGCCATTTCCCAGTAGGCCCGGTTGGTTTGGATAGCCTTCTTCCCCTTAATGAATTGAATAATTAAAAAACTGCTTTTTCTATTTACTCAGTTCATCTTTAACCAGTATTAAAACAAGTTATATGACCTGAGCATTAAAGTGTAACAAAACAGCAAAAACATAAGCAATCAGCAAGGGGACAAATGCTTTTTCACAGCACTAAATAAACTAAAAACTAATTAGTTTATTCTGAAGTAAGTCATTATATATATTTAATTGTGACTTGTCTCAGAATGCTGGAGGTTTTGGCTGTTGTAGACCTAGATTGCAGCTTTGTGGTTCTCATGACACTTTCTGTTCTGGGGTTTAAGGTCAGCATCTTGCATCAGCTGGGAACAGAACCCTCTGAGACATTGGATCAGCTGAGATGTCTCAGCAGAAGAGGAACAAGAAGAAGGGCATACCTGATCGGTGGCTGGACTACTGTCCTGTAGGACAGAGGATACCAGGAACTAGATTCATTGCCTTCAAGGTGCCTTTAAAATCATCCCTGAACTGTCAGGTTCCCGAGTCTCAGTCCTTTGATCTGTGGGACCTGCTGGACTCGGTGGAACGCCAAAACCAGGAGCTAGGTCTGATCATCGATCTCACCTTCACAACAAAGTACTACACAGTGAAAGATGTCCCACAGTCCTGCTCCTATATCAAGATCTTCATTGAGGGTCACCGAGTTCCCTCTGATGAAGCCATCCTCAGCTTTAAGCAGGCGGTGAGGCAGTTCTTGAAGGAGAACCAGAGCAACAAAAGGTTAATCGGGGTCCACTGCACTCACGGCCTGAACCGCACTGGGTACCTGATCTGCAGATACCTGATCGATGTGGATGGGTTGGATCCTGCATCAGCTTTGCAGCTCTTCAATACCAGCAGAGGTCATTGCATTGAGAGGAAGAACTACCTCCATGACCTTCAGAATGTCGCCAAGAGAAGCAACAAAGGCATCGACAATCCAGACAAAAGTCCAATCATGGGGCTTGCTGTGGAGAAAAGACAACCAGCAGCTATAAAGCAGGAGGAGAAGGGAGAGGCCACCACCAAAGCACAGGATGTCCAAGCTTCTGGTGACGACTCAGCAGAGAATCAGCACCCCAATGAGAAACAACCGGCCACTAAACAAACCAAACGTCGAGTTCGACATCGCCCAAAAAAGGGCGACAAGAAGTCTTCTGATAGATCTGCTCAGGGTGGCCTCCACACCACCGGAACAGACTAGAAAAATGAGCGTGCAGTTTATAAATCTGATTTTTGGTTAATTCAACTACGAGGGAAACAAAGAGAAAATGTTGCTTATTTTACTGTTTCTGTGCTATCCTTGGTTTCCTGCACCAGAAACATAAAAGTGAAAGAAATCTTTACCAAATATTTAACGGCTAAGGATCCAATTGCCTGAAGTTACGCCTTGATGCTGACCGTCTAGATCTGATTAATGTTGGCTGATGATTTCTTTTGTAATTATTTACTCCCAGCATGGACGCTGACCACCATGACTACACTAACTGCACACGAGTCATTTACAGGAGGCTGAGGCTTCATGGGACAGGGAAATACTTATTTATTACAGCATTTTCAACGGTCGCTGCTGTGATTGTCTGAATTCATTATTCAAACTCATTGTACGAAGAACCATTTTCTGTTTAAACGGTAAAATATTTTAACAGTTAAAGGTGTCAATGTTGATCATACAGTACAGACCAAAAGTTTGGACACCTTCTCATTCAAAGAGTTTTCTTTATTTTCATGACTATGAATATTGTAGCTTCACACTGAAGGCATCAAAACTATGAATGAACACGTGGAATTATATACTGAACAAAAAAGTGTGAAACAACT
>JAHUTJ010009927.1:0-16893 GCA_036250325.1 Characodon lateralis
GAAACCTGTTTAATATGGGATTTAAATGACATGTCCTGGTCAAAAATAACACCAAGGTTTTTTACTTTATTATTGGAGGTCAATTTAATGCCATCCAGGTTAAGTGATTGACTAAACAGTTTCTTTTTTAAAGACTCCGGTCCAAAGACAACAACTTCTGTCTTGTCTGAATTTAGAAGCAGAAAATTTCTCCACCATTTGGCTTCCAAACTCCTTCCATATCTCCTCAGACCTCCACTCCACCACCAGGATCGGATCCGGGAAGACATCTCTAAATTTAACCCTAATATGTTCATTCAAGCGCATGTCATTCTCAGCATTCACGTCTTCCACTGGGGTCTGAGCGCCAAATTTTGTATCAAATGTGATACTCTAGATATCCCCATATGTTTATTGGTTGGTAGATCAGTTTGTTTGCCATCGGTGCCACATTTTAATGCATGCAGTCCATAACCTTTTGAATAGAGAAAATGTGATGAATATATGACCATAAATCCACCATGTATCAGTTATGATACAAAAAATAATCAGTCCATTGGAAAGTGGTGATAAAAATAATTAGTGCTGTTTAAGAGTGCCATATGTTTTGATAATACACCCAAAATGGTCTTTTTGGTCAAGATAATTATATAAAAGCCTAATGTATCAATTATGATACAAAGATGAACAATGGGTTTTTTCTTCTTAAAAGATTCCAATAAGAGGTTTTAAAATGAAGAATTTTCTGACCATTACATCTTGTATCACACTTTAAAGCTTTTCCATTTTCACAACAGCCATTGTTCACAGAGATTGGTGCAGATAATGTACTTTGTTAGCCGTTTGTGTCCACACACACGGATATAAAAGCCAATGGTGGCAGAAATCTACACCATACACCATTAACAGTTTAAAGAAAACCAAGAACATGTCTTTCTTTTAAAACATAAAAACCAGGGGGGAAACGTTGAGATTTTTATGAAATTTGGAAGATCTCTTCATGTTCATCCTTTCTATGGAAAGGTTAAAAATCATTTGCATTATGTGTTATCTATAATATTAAAATCACAGTGTATATCATGTAGTTTAAATGAATTTTACCTGAAGACCCCTGGCCTATAACTAAGTTATTCAGGTAGATGTGTACTGTAAGTGCAATTTTTTCCTGCTTTGGGTATTTGGTTTTGTTTCATACTGTGCCATTTTGTCAAGCGTTCAGGCTAAATATGCAGATAATTTAATTTAATGCCAAACCAAAAGTTTTGTCTCATAACTATTTTATGTATAAAACCAATCCAAACTGCTGGGTGTAGACAAGCCCTGATTATAGCTGACTTGCATTATCAGTGTTTCCAATCAACCTAATCAGTAAAACTGTTTAAATCTTATGTATAAGAACCGCTTATCTTCATCCAAGTCTTGTCTTAACCGTAACCCTAACCCTAACCTTGCAAAATGATTATTTTTATACCTGTCTTTTGGCTCGATAAATACAGTATCTTGATTTAAAAGGAGCCCGAAGAAAATACTGAAACTCTAACCTCTCATCTCTCTTCACCTCCTGCTCTGCCTCGGGAGCACTGAAAACCTCTGCAGATATTTCACACATTACATACGTCAAGTAATACATTTTCCCTTTTCTTTACAGAAACCTTTAGTTTAAACGTTCCTCTCACTCAGACACAAGCAAGCATACCCCCTTCTTGTGAGCTACTGCAATGCAAAGCCCCATATAAGGACATGCTGATGATGTAATGTTCCACGGGCAGGGAGCGCACATTGTTTGGTCTAACTGTAGGAATGCCCACATTACAGCTACTCAAAGAGTGAGAGCCGTAGACGGAAGACGTGCCGAGGGCTCGGCTCTTTTACAGCAAGATAATAAACCCATAGCAGTAAAGCTGGGAGAACAGGTAAGTACAATGAATGCAATAATTTATATTCCAGATTTTAAAAAAATGAAACATTTTAAACAAGCTGATAATCTGTAGTTTGTTCACTTCCTATTAACGTTCTTTTGTGTGAAGTTTTACAGGAGTTTTGTGTTGTTTCAGGAAAAAAAAAATCCATATAGCAAATGAGATTTCTAAGGATATATGATGTTAATGGGTAGTTTGAATTCATAATAAACTAAAGGTAGCGTATCAAAGTGAAGGAAGTTAATTTTAATAATGAAACCAGCAGCATTTCTATGATTGCAAAGGTCAACCTTAACTTTCACGGAAACGCAGAAAAATAGTGAAAACATCAACATTTTAGCTTTAAGTGCAGTCTCTTATTTGATGTTCATTAATCCAAATTAAGACCTAGCTGGCATGTCTCATTACAGACTGTGTATACTTTCTGCCAAGGTTAAAAAAAGGTAAAAACTAAAAGCGCGTTAGAGTCACAGAAGTGTGTTTATCATGTCAAAAAGAGAAAAAAGAAAGGATTGTTGCAGTTGTGTGTCTTCTCATTGTTATTGTTTTCCTACTCAGTGTCAGGCAAAGTATTTTATTTCTCCTACCTATATAACTATTCATACATATACCTATTCAAACAAACACTGATCATGCAGGTTTATGGTTTCCCAACACATTTTTGACAATTTTATTGCTATAAAAAGTAAAAATTTTGTAAGTGTATTTTACATGAAAGGTGAAGATTTTAATCCTATAACCTAAGCAGAGGTTTATTATGAAATAATGCAGTGATATTTAATTAATTTTGAGGATAATGATGCTTTAAATTAACGTTTTCAGCAATAACAAAAATAACTGCTTGGTTTTCTGTCTTTTTTTTGTATCATGATTGACACATAAGGCATTTAGGATCATGTAATTATAACAACCAAGAAATAGATATTTTGTGTGCGTTATTAAAAACACCTGGCACTCCAAAACTGCATTTATCAGCTTTATACTATTTTTAAATCTGCATCACCTTTTTTTCCCGTGCATTTTGTATTTTTATGAAGAAAGCTTAAAATAAAATAACTTTGCTTCAGAAATACTTGTATCAAAAAAATATTTGCTGGGTTAAAATTCTGGCATTTAAGGATCTTCTGTCCATTTAATTGACTAATTAATGTAATTTCTTAGGAACTTTAAAATAAACTATTTTAATAGTCATTGGACAATAACTTTATATTATTTATTAGGGATTTTAGACAAGTAAAATAGAAAATGTTTGTGTTTGTTAAGTAAAAGGTTTCCTCCAACATCCGTTCACCCTTGGCCAGGCACTTAGTGAATAGGAGAGGGACATATTTCACACACTTTGATTACACTCTGGAGGCAGATCACTTAACGTGCACAGCCTTTAAATTTGGCTGCTGCACGGCATTAATCATTAATCCCCCTCTCTATCTTCTGCTGAGATGGTCATGGGATAAAGCTGTACATACATGACCTAACCAGTTGTGGTGAAGGCCGGACATATGGAACATGAAGCCCGACTTTAAGCAATGGGCTGAGCCACAGTTTCCAGCCTCGGAAGTCCTTTAGAGAGGAACGCCTGTTGGTGAGAACTGCTCCCAACTGGATGCTTCGTTTCCCTTTTATAATGGGATTTAATGTTTGTTAGGCTCACATTCAGTGGGAAGGGAAAACTTGATATTTTCAACAAAGCCAGAAACAATCTAGTTCAACCCATGAACCCATCAAATCACTCTGGGCAAATCATTTTCCATGACACATTTAAGACCCATGGTGGTTGTCAAGGATTCTTTTTAGAGAGCTGAAAAGGCTGCAGAGTGGGTGGTAAGGCATGATACAATACTACGTCTTTCTCCATGTTAATACACTTTCAATATGAACGGAAATCTGCTTAAAATCCATGCTTTGAGCTTTACAGATCAGCTGCTTAGTGCATGTTTTAGTCCAGGGGTCAGCAACCTTTACCATCCAGACAGCCATGTTTGACCTTCCTCCTGTAAAATAAAATTTGTCTGGAGCCCCAAAACCTGCAGACACTTGCTTATTGAGGTTTATAAATTGCTTTTTTATGGTTCAATTAAACAAGCATATTTTTATTTAAGGTTTCGTCATGAAGAACATCAATGACAACATTTTCTTGAATGGAACATGCCATGTTTGTTTTAAGTGAAGGGAAAAAAGCACATTTAGTAGCCTAATGAAAGAAAAATTACTACAACAAAAGTATTCCTGGGATCATTAGTGCCCTTTTGCTGGGGAAATTAAAAGTTCAGAAAACACATAGAAAACCTGTTAAAGCTAAGACTTTTTATATCTAACAATGACGCTGAGTTCTAGATCATTTTTGGCCAAACCCATGAAAAGTCACAGTGGATAACATAAAACCCCTGTTCTAGTCCTGTTTGGTTTCTGCTGTCAGCTGACGGTCAGCTCCTGAGTATTTTTCTATATTCCCTAGAAGACCACCTCTACATTTTCTTGGCCTACTTACAGGACATGTAAAGACTGGTCCAGATTAAGCCCAACAAAAATGATCTCAGATGGGGATCTGTTAGCCACGTTCATGTCTGTGCTCATAAAGAGAAAAATCCAAATAACCAATGATGTAAACAAAAGTGTCCTGTTTTCTGTCAAAGTCCTACTTTGGGAGCAGAGTAATGAAGTCCAGTGAAGAACCACAAGGATTTGGTCTTTATTAATGCCCTAGCAAGACATTGAAAAGATTAATATCTAGCTCTAAACTTTGACTTTTGTTTGAAAAACAAGCAATCAGCTGAGATTCCTGCCTTCCTTTGGAGCAAAATGCATTTCTCCTTCTATTTCAGCCGATGACATCACCAGAAAACCATCAGGGACTGAGATAAGAGGTTGAGTAAATAGTGATTACAGATGAGTTTACCCAAGAGACATGTGTTTGTTTTAAAGTTACCCCTAGCAACCTGATGTTTCCGTGTATACAATCCGTCTAAAAAGCGGCGTTTTTAGCACTTTTGTCCCTGAGTGAGACAGCTGCAGTTTGCACTGGGATTTATGATGTAGCACTATGTTTAACAGCCAATATATGACAACAAACTGAAGCAACCATGAAGGGGCTTTCAAAAAATCCCAAAAACTGGAACACTCATCTTTTAGACATTAAAATATGTTTTCAAAGATTTGATTTATTAAAAATTCATAAATATTTGGATTTTTTCTATTGTACTTTGTAAATGTAATGGAACATTATTTACTCTTTAAAACCTGATACAAAAACTAATAGAAAACTCACAAATACTTTTTTCATCATAACATATTTACCATAGTTTCTCAACTAAAAGATGTAGGTTATATGTTTTTTAAAACATAATTTGCATAAATCCACCAAAAGAACAAACAAAAGAAAATTTGCAGATGCACCAAACCATAAAATATACCAGAGTATCTAAAGTAACACAATTGCCACCACAGTTTTTCTATAAAATATTTTATAATCTTCAAAACAGCAGCTTTTTGCAGAAAGTACCGACTTTTTTAAAGAGGTAGATGTCTCACAAATATGTGTATTAAAACGAGGGCTAAAATACATAATACCAAATGTCAAATACATTATTGGAAAATAAAGATTTTAGATTGATAAGGTGCAGGACGTCATATGGAAAAGTAAAAGTACTTTTAATTGGCCACAGAACAAACAAAGAAGAAAATACACACCAGCTACACGAATGATTTAGATTTTGGCTGTAGACTTTACAGTATAGTATTTTACTTGGTGTTATTTTAATACCAACCCTTCAGCCCAGTTATTATATTCCTGTTTGGGAGCTGTGGAAGAGAGACATGACACTGCACTGCTTAGAAATGACCCACAGCACTGACATCATGTATTACAGAATCTAGGGAGATTTCTGTATAAACTCTGTGGAGCAGGGGAATTCCTTTAATTGTACAAGAGAAAAAAGAGAATAAACAGGGAGGCTAGGCAGTGACGGTAAAGGGTGGGGGGGGTCTGGTTCTAGAAGAACCCCTCAATTATTGGATTGTTCCATGCCAGTGAGCAGTCTGTGTGGAAATGACTGGCAGCTGCTTCCCCTTGGGGGGTGTATAGGCTCCGTGGTAGACGCCCTGACCCAGGAAATGCTGCAGCTGCATCAGGCGGTACACATAGAGCCTGGAATACAGAGCTATCAGATTAAATTAGCCACTAAAAATTACAATTCCCTGCCTAGACAGCCTAAATCAGTCATTTAAAACTCGGTGCTCTGACTTGGCAAAGTAAGGTTGCTTATGTTCCATTTTCAACAACAGACACTGATCTTTGTTTCTGAACCTCCACTACATGCTTCAGAATACTCCTAATTTATAGATTACATTATATTTGAATTCATCCAAATATAATTTCCACAGGAACACTAAACAGTTTGTGTTTATATACAGCTCAGAAACATTTGGTTGTAGTTTGTATTTTTATCCATTGTTCCCATTTCTCTGCTATGTTTTCCATCTAATTTTCACACTAAACCAAACTCCCATCATGCTGCTACAGTCATGCAAAAATCTAACTCCACCCTATGATTTAGCAACTTGTGGAACCACATACAGAAGCAATAACTCTTAGTTGTCACTTTCTGTATGACTTTATAATAACTCTCACATCATTGTTAAGGACTTTTGGCCCACTCTACACCATTGCTTTAGCTCTGTAAGGTCTGCATAGGTTCCATCACATTTCAACAGGTGTAGGATCTGGACTTTGACTGGGCAATTGCAAGACTTTGATTTATTCTTTTTAAGTCATTCTGTTGCACCTTTGCTGCTCTGTTTGGGATCATTGTCCTGTTGATGACCCAATTTGGGCCAAGCCTCAGCTGTTGGACAGATGACCTGATGGTTTAAAAGATGAAATCCTGGTAAACTCAATAATTGCAAGTTACCAGGTCCCATGGCTGCTAAACAAACCCATATCATCACCCCTCCAACACCAGGATTAACAGTTGGATTTTGTTTTTTTTCTGGTATGTCTGGTTTTCTCCAAATATTTCTCTCTGTAATATCGGTTGACATCTCTACTTTGGTCTGTCCAAAGTACATCGTTCCACCACTTCGATGGTTCACTCCTGGGAAGCCATACTTGTTCTGTGTTTTTCCAGTTTTTCTATGATGAACTTTAGCATTGAACCTGCCAACTGAAGACTGTAGAATCTTAGGTAGGGCTCTTGGTTTTGTTATTCTGAGGAGTACACTGACCTTGGAATGACTATGCTTCAAGGTCTCCTCCTGTGAAGACTAGAAACTGTCTTAAATGTTTTAAATTGTGATTTTTTTTTCTCACTTTTGAATGATGGATTTCTATTTTTTGGAAATAACCTTAGCCCTCTCAGATTGATAGGCATCAGCAATGACTTCTCTAAAGTCATTGCTGATGTCTTTATGCTCCATCTGTACTGCTTTGATAGAGGTATTCACATTGAAGATGACTGAGTCAAGCACATTTGATTAATAGCTTATATAGAGATGTGTAGAAAGGTATATATTTTTGTACATACTGTCATTTTTTTAAAATCTCTTAGATTATTGTCTCTTTTATAAATTATTCCTATATTTTTTATATACTTTTTCATATGTGTGGATTTTGAATTTGTGCTGTCGTTAGCAAGATAATTTCCCCAGTTTGGGTTTAATCTATTCTATTCTATTCTATTCTATTCTATTCTATTCTATTCTATTCTATTCTATTCTATTCTAGCTGCTCCTGGCTGCTACCTTCCCTTTCAAAGCCAATGGAGAAAACAAAAGGGAACTGTTTTTCTCATGACAGAACACCTTGAACCACATTGCAAACATTCTACAGTTCATTGTTGTTACATTACACAGACACATATTTACACTCATAGCTCAGGTATCTTGTTCATATGAGATTTAGTTGGCAACAAGGGAGAAACTAATAACCACAGATATTTAAGACCGTGACCCTAAACCTGTGTTTATTGATATGTAAAGTTTTCTTTGGTATTAAAACTTTAGTCCTCCTCAGTGTTGTATGGATTGTAAACGGCTCATTCTGAACTGAGATTTTTTAAATCTAACGTTTTCTGTTTTTACAGGTTAAAGCTGTTAATTGATCAGGAAAAGGCCTATCAAGAAAGAAAAGATCAAGAAAACAACAAAAAGATAGCGAGTCTAAAGGAAGAGCTGACAAAACTCAAGTCTTTTGCGTTGATGGTTGTGGATGAACAGCAGCGTCTAACTGAACAGCTAAATCAGAAAACAGTCAAGGTCCAAGATCTCAACGCTGGATTTTCTCAAGCTCAGGAAGAGCTGAGCTTGGCTAATGCTCATCTGCAGGAAGAGAAGCAAAAGATAATTCACTTAGAGGCTCAGTTGCGTGACCAAACCAGTCGACACCATCAAGAACAGGAAGCCATGACTGCCAAACTGACCAGCGAGGATGCTCAAAACAGGCATCTACGCCAGAAGCTGTCGGCACTTAGCCGGCAACTGGATGAACTGGGGGAGACCAACAAGACCCTGAGAAGGGCTGAGGAGGAGCTGCAGGAGCTGAGGGACAAAATTAGCCGAGGTGAGTGTGGAAACTCGAGCCTCATGTCAGAGCTTGAAGAGTTACGAAAACGAGTTCTTGAGATGGAGGGGAAGGATGAGGAGTTGATCAGAATGGAGGACCAGTGTAGAGACCTCAACAAGAAACTGGAGAAAGAGACCAAACAGAGCCAGTGCTTGAAAGCTGAAGTTGATCAACTGAACCACAGAATTACAGACTTAGAAAAACTGGAAGATGCCTTTAGTAAAAGCAAACAAGAATGCATCTTACTCAGAAGTAACTTGGAAAAGGAGAGGACTGTGTCAAAAGTTCTGAGCAGTGAACTGGAAGTCTTGAAAGTCAGAGTCAAAGAATTAGAGGCTGCTGAAGGCATGCTGGTCAAGACCGAGCAGATGCTGAAGGAAGAACTGACCAAGTTAAAGACTCTGACGGTTATGCTAGTAGATGAGAGAAAAGCAATGGCAGAGAAGCTGAAGCAAATGGAAAACAGGGTGCAAAACAGCACAGGCAAGCTCCAGGCTGAGCAAGACAAAGTTACATCCGTCACAGAGAAGCTGATAGAGGAGAGCAAGAAGACATTAAGGTCAAAGGCAGAGCTGGAGGAGAAAATGTGCATTGCAACAAAGGAAAGGGATGACTTGAAGGCCAAGCTAAGAGCTGAGGAAGAGAGGAATAAAGATTTGGAGTCTAAGGTCACTATGATGAAGAAACGATTGCAGTCACTTGAGACAGTTGAGAGGGAATATCTGAGAAGCAAAGCGAAAGAGGAGCAACTCAAAACACCTCTTGCTAATCGCTTCCAGCAAGAAGACAACAAAATCAAAGATTTGACACAGGAGGTTGAACGCCTTAGATGTAAATTAAAGGACATGAAACTGGTAGAGGGTGACTCATTAAAAACACCAGAGTATGAAACACTGGAGAAAAGGTTTGCCAATGAACAAGAAAGAGCCAGAGCCCTGATGGAGGAGCTGGAAGTATCCAGAAAAGAGCTTTCAATGTACCAACTGGCTGAAAAGAAAGAGTGTAACCAAGAGCATGTCCTTTATAAACGCTTGAAGGAAGAGGAGGCAAAATCTAGCCATCTGTCAAGAGAGGTAGCAGCTTTAAAAGAGAAGATTCATGAATACATGGGAACAGAGGAGTCCATTTGCCGCATGAAAACTGACCACACTACTCTGCAGAGAAAACTGACCCAGCAAGAGGTGAGAAACAAAGAACTGGCCCGAGAAATGGAAACTCTAACTCGAGAGCTGGAGAGATACAGACGCTTCAGCAAAAGCCTCCGCCCAGGCATGAACGGAAGGCGATTTTCAGACCTGCATGTGTCTACCAAGGAGGTTCAGACAGAACCGCTTGACCTCATGTCTCCTAACAGCAAGAACATGGTACCCCTGGAACGAGCGGTAGTCAACGGGAAGCTCTATGATGAAAGCGTGGCTGATGATGGCACAAATTACAGCAACGAACTACAACTCACCAAATATAGCCCTTCACTTATCAACAATGTCAACAATCTAAACAACAACCTTAGACGATCAAGAGGCCCATTCCTGAAAACCAAAGATTCTGCCCATCAGGTGAATGGCAAAATGCAACCACGGCATAACAGCAACCACGTCCAGCCTGGAGATGTGGTTTTGACCCACAGTCCTGGCCAGCCACTGCATATAAAAGTGACTCCTGACCACGGACAAAACACGGCAACACTAGAGATCACCAGTCCGAGCACAGAAAACCCTCAATCATTCACCAGCACTGCTGTCATACCAACAAGTGGAGGTCCCCCCAAGCAGAGAATTACAATCATTCAGAATGCTTCCATTTCCCCTACCACAAAATCCATTTCTCCAACAACTAAATCCAAGTGTTCCTCCATCTCAGATGAACCGTGCTCCCCAGATAGAGCCCAATCGCCTTTCACTATGACTGCGTACTCCAGAGCAATGACCCCAGAGTCATGTGGTTCTGTAACACCAGAGCGAGCCATGTCACCGATACAAATCGTATCTGTGACAACAGGCTCGCAGGATCGCTCCCTTTCCACAGAGCCCGTGGAGGTTGTAGGCGGACACGCTGTCTTCCGTGTCACTCCAGAGAGGCAAAGCATCTGGCAGGTGCAGAGGTCCAACAGCTCGGGCCCAAATGTCATCACCACGGAGGATAATAAAATCCACATTCACCTAGGAAGCCCGTTCATTCAGAGCATCGGCAACCCTTCACAAGTGCCTGGACTCCAGGAGCAAAGAACTCAGGTTATTGCAAACTGCAGCACTCCCGTTGCCAAAGGCAGTGGTAAAATCACAAGTAGCATCATGATTAAGCCCACGTCTACCCCAAACCAAAGGCCATCACAAATTACAGTAAGTAATGCCTATGAGTGATCCCCACAGTCCCGAAAACCATTCATCCCATCCTCAGTTCTGAAGTCTATCATCTTTAAGTCTAACTATACTTAGAACCATGTCTGTTTTTCTTCATTTATGAGTTGAATGCTGAACGTTTTATTTTGGTTTGTTTGGTGTCGTGCAATAAAACTAAAAAATAAATAAATAAATAACCGACTGCATGAAAAAAGTAAGAACAATCTGCCACCAGGTTCCCACTCGTGCACTTACTGTATTGTACTCAATGGCCGATTTGCCATGTAGTCTGATTCACACTGATGTATCGTGCCAGTTTTTATTCACTATATTTCACAAACTACATTATGTTTGAGCTGTTTGATTTTTTTTAGGGATAATTAAAGTGTGTGAAAATTTATTTTGTTTTAGTTTGTCATCCATGCTTGCTGATTTCATTTATTCAATAAAACCAGCATGTTTTGAGGGAGTTCCATTAAAGATTAAACCCAAAGGTGATTGTCTGCAGATTTAATTCTACTGTTTGATTTTTGCTCCATGTTAACAGGGTTCAAGTCCAATGTGTTCATTCAGAACTTCCCATGAATCTATAAAAGACTTTCACAGACACAGATAAAGCAACTCCCTGGGATTCTCACATGTGTTTGCTTGCTTGACCTAAAATCATAGGCTGATGTCATTGTTTCTTCCTACATCCAGTGCCCAGAAACCCAGTGACTGAAAATGAAAAGCAGGGTGATGTTAACTTGGAATTCTCTGCAATGACTGAATGGAAACTCTGCTTGAAACCTTTAGACCTTAACATGGTGTACCATAAAGCTGCTGGTGGAGGCAAATCACCGCTTGGCCCAAAAATAGCTTAGGACTTACATGTGTTCCTGAAACAAAAGTAAAATTGACATTGCAGTGTGTGAAAGGAAGGCTTTTATACTGGATTTTTGCATTTTATTAGATCTTAAACCTGTGTCTTATACCTTTTAAAACCAATGATATACTGTAGAGGGCTTAAAGGTAGCGTTTGTATTGCAATTTTTCAGTATAAAGGAAATTGGATCTCAAAGTTCTGACTAAACTAAGCCAAGGCTCACTGCAGCTGCTTCAAAAAACTATGGTCTTTCCCAGCACTGGCTTTAACAAGCAGTAAGAATCAAAGTGAGACAAAATAATGCAAAAAAGGTTTTAGACTCATGTTTTCACAATCAGTGATGTAATAATGGCCAATACTTGCAAACGAAACAATAATTCAGCCAATTTTAAATGTAAGAAACATTTTACACTATTGGCTGCGTTATTGCAGTTATTACTGCAGCCAGTAATGAAAACATGTTATTAAAAGGAGATTTCTTGGAGTTATTTACAGTTCTTGAGCATTTTGCAAAAACATTATTGGAAGGTTTAGTCCTCATTTCATTCAAGGACACTTACTATGTAGCTCTTATTATGACCCTATTAGAGAATTATCTGTTGAACCCACCCCGCCTCCAGACACAAAAAAACAAATTTAAAAGAAATGCACTTCTGTCAATGTATTACTCAATTATCAGCTGCAGTTGCTGTTATTTTTTATGCTACACTATTGGCAAAATCTGATTATATTTTTGGCTTAACATTTAAAATGGCTAAATTATTATGTTATATTCTGCTATACACCCTCTCCCACCTGTTGCTGCACACTGCTGGTCAGCTGGCTGAAAGGAAGCTTCTTCTTCTTTACATTTGTCCCTCACTTAGAAAGACAGTTGGGTTGTTTGGAATAGGCTCCACCTGAGCAGACCACTCAAATAATTAAACAGCTAACATAAACTTGTTATATTTGCTTACACTATTATGAACAGAACAGCCAGGGATGGTATTGTAAACAAGATAACAATAAATGGTCTAAGGATAACATCTAATAGTCAAGACATAGAATCACCCACAATCCACTCTAATTTTGGCCAATTCAGATTTTTTTTTTATACCTCACCAGTCAATTGTACAAAACAATGAACATACAAAAGAAAACAAAATTATGTATTGAAAGTATTTTGGTTGAGGCAGTTTTAAATATGAATATAAAGGAATTTCTTGATTTTCCCTATATATGCAGCAAGGCATCTGTCTTTAACTTTAATTTAAAACTCACTGTTTTTGAGTACTTGACGTGCCAATCACCAGTTAGAGCCACTGAACAGTGAATTAGTCTTACTAGTTAACTTAACCGCACCCCCTCACACACACACACACACACACACACACACACACATACCCCCAGGTCACCCACCTCTGCTTTAAGAGGGCAGTCTGTCATTAAACTCAATGAATTTGGTTTTGAGACATATTAATGCTTTTTTTCAACATGTTTATCCCCTGCACTCGAAGTTTTTGAAGACCTCCTGCAGTTTACCAATCAGTAACCCAAACCATCTGTTTTATTTTCCTTATTTCCCTCCACATACCCTGCCCTGTGTAGTGAGTCATCAGCAAAGCTTACAGAAAGCCATCCATGTATAGGCATTCCTCTAGAAGGTGGGTGGGTTGGGGTGGTGGTGGTGGGGGGGCGGGGGGGGGGGGGGGGGTTACACCCCGACAGTGGAAATTTTGGGTATGTGTGTGTGATTAATAAAATTAAGAAAAAACGATGAAATATACACAGAGAAAGAAATGAGAAGTAATGACAGGATGTGAGCATGATTCCTATTTAATGTCATTGTCGGAAGCAATGCAATATGTAGAAAGAGAGAAGCAAATCCACTTTAAAAAGTATTTGACCCCTTACAGGTTTCTTCTCTTTTTGCTTTGTTGTGATACTTACATGTTTCACATCATCATTGCATATCAGATAAATACAACCTGAGTAAAAACAGAAAGCAGTTATTGTCAGACTACAACTGCTACCAAATATTTGAGATAAGTGGCAACAAGTCTTTTACATCTGTTTTAGATCACAGATCATCTTAATCAAACCTATCTCCAGACTTTGACTAGGCTATACCAAAACCTTTATTTTTTAAAGCCTTTCAGAAGTGGACTTGCTGATGTGCTTTGGATCATTGTCCTGAAAATAACCCAAATGTACTTGAGCTTAAGGTCACAAACTGTTAGAAAGGCATTCTTCTTAAGGACTTTGTGCTAGACAGTAGAAATCGTGGTTCTATCAATTATGGCAAGTTATACCTGTACTGAAACAGCAAAGCAACCAAAAGCATCACATTACCACCACTCTGTTTGACTCTAGGGACAATTTTTGTTCTGGGCTTCATTTATACCAGGTATAACTGCACGCACATTTTCCTTAAAGTTCCACTTTTGTCTAGTCAATTCAGAGAATATTTTCCCAAGAGTCTTGGGGATCGTAAAGATGTTTTTTGTTAAATACAAAACAGGCCTTGTTTGTTTATGTCAGCAACTGTTTTCACTAGGAAACTCTCCTGTGGAGGCCATTTCTGCCCAGGCTCTTTCTTATTGCCGAATCATGAACACTGACCCTAAATGAGGTAAATGAGCCCTACATGTACTGTTTCAGTTATTGTTCTAGGTCTTCTGTGACCTGCTGGATGAGTTATTGGAGTAACTCTGGGAGGCCAGCCACTCCTGGGTTAACCACTGCTCCCTGTTTTCAACATTGATGAATAATGCTTCTCCCTGTGGTTCGCTGGAGTCCCAAAGCCCTAAAAATGGCTTTTTAATCCTTTACAGGTTAATAAGTGCCAATGACTTTGTTTATAATCTATTCTTAAGATTTCTGTAGATTGGAGCACAATAGGTTTTCTTTTTGAGATGTTCTGGCCTACTTCATCCCTTTAGTCAGGTCCTAATTAAAGGGTTTCTTGTTCTGTTGGCCTTGCAGCATTCAGGGCAGGGTGTGGTTTGTAAAACTGAACTTGACATTCCAAAAATGTGATTATTCAGCTAATTCATGATCTAACTATCGGGCTACTTTTTTAATATAGGGTCAGACTTTTTAGCTTATTATCCTTAAAAAATGAAATGACAATTTAAAAAATGCTTTATATTGCATTAGTATCACATTATCCTTGTGTATTATTAAAATTTGTTTGATAATATGATCATTTTCAACAAGTCCGACAAAAAAAATCTGAAAACAGGAGAAATCCATAAAGAGTCACAGCACTGCTAATACTGTGAAAGTTTCACATTTCTAAATCCCAAACATGCATCGCTCCTGTGGAAAGAGGTGTGAAGCAAATCCCAGTTCCATTACACACACACACACACACACACACACACACCAATCATGAGATGATGAAATAAAGCATTAAACTGGACACATAAGAAAAGGCGCAGCTGTGGAAACCAGATCCAAAACTGTCTGGGTGCGATGAAACGACTCAGGGGCCAAACAAGATGCTATTCATTAGAGAACCACTTGATAAACCACCAGCAGCTGAGACGTCTGTCTGCAATCTCAATTACCCCCTGACTCGCTTACGACTTACTTGATTCATAAACTGAACTCATCGGGTTCAGCTGAGGAAGATAAATGTGCACAGAGAGCGATACTGTGACTTTCACTCCCGCTGCAATGATATACGAGAGAACAAAACCACACTCTCTTTTTGTTGGTGTAAAATTAACAATGCTCCCATTTACTTGAGCCACTTTGGATTTTCTGGCCCATTAACCAACACTTGAAATTCTCCTAAATATTTAAGGAACTACTTCTCCGAGGTGATTTTGGTGATTCTCGCAATTTCACGGCACGTATGAGCAAACGTGTGTGCTTGAGGGATGTGTGATGAAACTGCTGAAAATGCTCTGAGATGTTTGAGTCTCAGACCAGACCGATGACACGTTGTCAAGAAGAATAAGCTGCTCAAAAGTATGTCAATGTAAAAACAAAGACATTCGGGTACCTTGAATCCTGCACCGTGAATGATTCAGATAGAGTTGGTCATGAGGGAGAACCATTTTCCAGAGAACAGAGCGCAGAGGAAAAGGAAGAGTGCTTGAGAAGGAAGTTGTGCTTTGTGCCTCTTATATTCCCATGACAACTCTGAACAAAATGACTGCTACCCTCTGTTCTCCTGAAAGTGTTCAAAGTTTCGAGCACATAAACTCCAGTCTACATGCAAAACCTCTTATTCATGTAGCAGCTGTTTATATAACTCTCGTCATGAATTAGCAAGAACTGAATGAAAGTTTATGGTTGAGCGTGCAAAGCTGTGTAACCGTGCAGACGTCTTATCGGGGTTACTATAAACAGGATACGCTTTAAACGGCACTTTCCCCCCCAAAAATGATTTACATCAGCATCTTGGCCTGAGGCTGCACAAGTAAACACGCTGATTAAGATGTGATTGCGTGCTCAAAGGAGCAGCGAGTTGTTTGAGAACATGAGCTGCTTGATTTGTTTGACAGCCATGCATCAGAAATAGTCAATGCTTTTTCAGCAGAAATTATGCACTGGGACAATATGAGGGTCTCTTCCTACCATTAGGATGTGTGTCTGTTTCAAGAACCAACATGCTGCAATTACAGCTGCAGGTCTTCTGGTAAACTTTTCTAGAGTCTGAACTTGTTGCCCATTCTGCTTTGGAAAATAGATCAAACTCAATTAGACTTTCATTAATATCCGTTTTCATCTAATGCATTTAACTGTATGTTCAGGGTCCAGTTTGGAGTCTAGGACGTTTTTTTTCTCCATCAACTCTAACAAGCTTTCACGTCCAGTCTGAAGATCATCTCCTCAGCATCATGCTGTTACCACCAAGTTTCAACGTAGAGATAGTGTGTTCAGAATGATGTGAAGCGTTAGCCTCCCATTTTTGTTTCTGTACCTTCTTTCACGTTTGCTGTGGTCCCTACGTGACTCTGTGCAGTCTTTGTGACCCGTTGTGATCTGATGTCTTGAAATGAGCTATTTACTTGTGGAAAACTGCAAGTGTGACGTCTGGTGGTTTTGTTTTAGCAGTCGTCAAATCTCTCAGTTGGTTGCAGTGGATTTTATTTACGAGTAACAAGATAAGGAGCTGAGTACAAATACACCAGTCACACCATTTATTTAATATGTATGTAATATATATATATATATATATATATATATATATATATATATATATATATATATATATATATATATATATATATATATACAATA
>JAHUTJ010009928.1:0-16884 GCA_036250325.1 Characodon lateralis
ACAAAACGTGACTGGAGCAAAACAGAGACTCTTGAACACAAACTAGAAAAACATGAAGCAAAAGCATAACCAGATCCAAAAACCAAACTTGACAAAACATGAACAAGACGACAAAACAAAAGCATGACCAGGAAAATAAACAGAAACATGATTCAAAACTTAAACAGTGAAAAAACCCGAAACCAAAAACCAAACAAATCATGACAAATCCCTTTAATTAGTAGAAACGGTTTCCAGAACAAGTGTTAGTTTTGGCTAAAAGAGATCCTTACAGTTCAAACTGAATACTGCTACTAAACGCTAATGAGAAAGAAATTATGTTGTTTTGCGAGGTAAAATACTTCCTCAGAATTTAGAGAGTCAAGATTCACAAGCCAAGTGTTGCAGCGTAAACAACATGATATGGAGTAGATGTAATGATTTTTATATCAACCTACAACTTCTAATTGTGTCTTTGTAAATTATACTACCTATAAAAATCCATATTGTTACGTCGAGAATATCTGTAATATCTGTGGTACATTTTCCCAAGTAATTGTCGTAGTATGATCAAGATGAGGTACTCTCTGTGTGTTATGGGTTTGATGGCACTACAACGTGCTATAGTTAAGGTATTGCTTACTTTAATGATAAAACATCATTAAAATGAAAGGCATTACCCAAAGCTATCTGATTGATAGAGCAAACTGTAATTCGTGATGGCTTTTTTTATCCTACACCTAGCAAAAGGGATTTTACTGAATATTTGGCTATTTAGGCTATAGTCTTCCTAAATTCCTAAAAACATTTTAAAAGTATTATTTTCCAATCCAAGAAATGTAGTATGAAAAACGTGAGATCACGTACAAATAAAATGATGACAATAAACCTCTTCCTGGTGACGCTATTGAATATTTCCCAATCATATTTTTCTGGTGTTGCAACTTGCAGATGCTCCCGGCGCATTTGACGCGCAGCGAGCCCTGCAAAGAGGCCAATGCAAGTCTCCCAGCGCGCTTGTAGGCTCGTTTTTTGTAGCTCATTGTCTGCCTTGCTGTGGTTGCAGAGAGGTGTCGGTTTTGTAGAAGCAATGTTCCGCTGATGAATTATTAATCCGGAAAAGACGAATCTGTGAATATCTTTCTAACTTTATCGAAGTCAACGCAAGCCTTCTGCTACACCTTGCTGTCTCAGCAAGGTGTAGCAGAAGACTGACCTAATTCCTATGAGCTCTCTGGTTGCAGGAAGAGCGACGCCATAAAGGTACCTCGGCAAATGTTTTAGATCAACATGAACGTAACCTTCAAATATCACAACACAAATAACACAAAAAGAAGAATATTTATTTTTTATTTTTTCCTTACCAGAATAACCCCGTGGAATTTAGCTGGTAGCAACAACCCGAAAACCACAACCGGGCATTCAAAATAAAAGCCCTCTGCTTCTAAACGCTGTTTTTATTTTGTTAACGGGCTGAAGGATAGATGCATGGAAAGCCATTTCATTCAAAATTAAATAAATACTGTTATTAATCAATTATTAATAAATATTCCATCAATGAAATAAATGTCCCTATAAAATAAAACTTAATAAATATTTGTAATTTTTTTGTATATTCTGTGATTTGTGGATTTATTTACTTCAAATTTTATTTCGGATTTATTTTTTATCTTTTTATTTTCTTCAGGATTTATTTATTTCATATTGGTGTTTATTTTGTGACACTTCTATTTTGTAAAGCTACGTTACGTATTTCATGGACTTTTATTTTTTAACTCCGTTTTTATTTCAGGTTTTTTTTTAAATAAATTTTAGGCTACTTTTATTTCATGTTCTTATATTCAAATGAGGGACCGGAGTTTTCTCTGTGGGCAGGTTTGGTCAGAGCGCAGTGACCTGAGGGCCAACAAACTGCAGCGGAAAACAGGAAGTAGCTGCAAAATATCGAAGAAGGAGCAGGAAAAAGCTAAGGCGGTCGCCTGCTCTCTTCTGCTCCTTCTTAGATATTTTGCAGCTAGTTCCTGTTTTACTCCACTTACATTTCCGGTTTCTCAGATCGGTTTCAGCGGCGTCTGGCTGGACTGAACACAAAACAACCATTTTCTCCTTTCCCCCAGCGAACTTTAGTAGGCCTAATTATTGACCCATAATGGGAACCGATTACTTCAATTACCATTCATTTTATCGAAGCATTTTATTAGGAGCAGCAGGGACATTTATCCCTGTTCTAACTTTTAGGGGGAAACGAGATTGCACACACATCGTAGAATACATTTAGGCTTTTATGATCAGTGTTTGTGCAATGCACTGATCAATATAAGCCTGTATACAGTGGTTTATAATGTTATGCACGTTAAGAAAACCAAACAGGAGTAATAACTACTTTAACTGCTCTTTCTGATGTCCTCCTATACACTTAAAGATGCCCATGGTTAAGAGCCCTGCTCCAGCTTACCTTCAGATCAACATCCTTCAACAAAGCATGCGATATTACTGTTTCCACAATTTATTCCTATTGTCCCAAAACACCCCATGTGTAGCAGATATCATTCAGTCGGTTTTCTCTGCCTGGTATCAGATGAAAAATGAGTTAAATGGCAGAGATGATCTAAATTATTTTAGTTTTAAATGACTTGGAGGAAAATGTGAGGCTGAAGATGCTTCGAATTAATTGAATAAAATGTTAATTTAAATAAAACGGTTTCTGGTTAAAACCATATTAGATGATAAAGTAAATGTGCAAAATCAAATAACCAAACATTTTACTATACAATATTATGTAAAATGCAAACAAGCTTTAATAAAGAAGTACTTTTACCACCATTTATACTGTCATTCATTTGCACCAATACCCTGTATCTGATAACATTTGGACAGTGTGGAAATGTGCTGAAGTCCTAATGAGGGTTCATCCATGGCATAATTGACAGCATCTCGTTTGACATCAACCACCGCATCTGCTGACCTCTCTAAAAATAATAGTTAAAAAAAATAGAGCAACAGTTCAGATGCCCCAGAAATAATCTTTATCACAACTGCACACTGTAAACAAGTGGTAAACTGTGTTGCTTTGAAGGAAATAATTGGAAGAAAATTAAGAACACTTATTGAGATGTTGACGGTGATTGCCTTACCATGGTTGGCTGTGCAGCATTTGGATGCACCAATGAAATTGTAAAATGTGGAAGGAAATACACTAATAAATCACTCTACAGGCACATTTTGAGGGAGGGCAGTTTACAAAAACAAAGAGAGACCGAGTGAGACTGAGGGCTGATGCTGTTGTAACTCTTTTGTTCATCACCCAGTACCAGGGAGGAGGAGGGAGGATCCTGCAGTGAGAAGTAGTGAAGTCGGTCTTGAAAACTTGTTCAGATGCATAAGGCAAAGGAATCCAGTCCCAACACCAGTGGAGTTTTCACCAGGCACTCAGATCAATCTGTTGGCCAGTTGGGCAGTTTCTTAGGACAGTCAAATCAGGAAGCTATCAGGAGGATGACAGCTGTCTTCTGGCAGAGTTCCTGGACATTAAGGAGACATATCCCAGTCCTCTCCTGGAGTGTGGACCGGCTGATTGGAAACACAGGTACTCTTGATCTCACCAACAGCAAAACCAGTATTCTGTACTATCTTACATATGTAAATAAAGTTATCAAACATTCCAACAACTGTGATGGATGGGCATCTTGGAAGTAAAAGCCAGACAAAATACACAAAGACCGGGCTGGACTGGCAAGGTTCATCAACCTGGTCATTTCTCAGCTCACCACTCATCTGTCTCTTCGAAAACATGAAGATGGACATGAATGCAATGGCAGCAGTGTTACCGTACTGTTCCATTGTTATTTATTGATGCTGATACAGTATTGTTAATAATTCTTAATTTCTTGTTCTGTCTTGAAATACAGATTCTAATCTCAACTTGACAGCATGATTACAAATGCTAATTTAATTATATAAAACAAATGCAATCACCTAAAGGTGATTTAAAGAGACCAGGTTGCCGAACAGTCATGTTTTTGGTATCTGGGAAGAAATCAGAGTACCCAGAGAGAACCCACATATGCACAGGGAGAACATGCAAACCCAATTCAGAAAGAACCAAGGCTGGGATAAGAATACAGTACCTTCTTGCTGCAAGGCAACAGTGCTAAACACTGTGCTGCCAAGCAGTCCCATCATAAGCTACAATTATAATATTGCTCAGTGACATACTGTAAATGTCATCCTACAGTCATACAGTATGGTTATCTGGGAAACCTTAGGCTTCAGAATAGTTTTTCAGCAGGATAAGGAAACAAGTGTATGGGCAAGAGGTTGCTAAAAGAATAGATGGAGAAAAATAAATAAAAAAGAAAGGAGGGAGGTCAAATCTAGAGGAATAAAAAGGGCTGGACTTTCCAAAACGCAATGACTGGTTGGAGAGGAGGAGATTCCATACACTCTTTCTCAAATGAGTTTCATAGAATCCTAGAAATATATTTATTAGTTTCCTAAAATATTATGTCATAGTTTAGAATTTTAAATATTATGATTTTATCTTATGTTTTATATTCACTGCTCGGTTATTTTGTAGAACCACCTTTAGCAGCGATAACTTGAAATATATTTTTGTTTATGTTTGTTTAGGCCCCTTTAGTCTCATATCATTAAATAAGATCTAGGGCACCTAGCTGTCTTCAGAAGTCACCTAATTACTGGTTGGAGGAAGGAGGAAAACTATCTGTCCTTTATGGACGAGTTATTGTTAAAAGAAAGCCATAAGAAGGTAACATTTGCAAATTACTCCATGCCATACAAGGGGCACATTAAACAAGTGGAAAAGATGCTTTTGTCAGATGAAACCAAATTGTAACTTTTTAACCTAGAAGCAAAACACCATGAGCGGTGGAAGTGTAACATTGCACATCACTCCGTACATATGCAGCGGTAGTAAAACATCCGCGGTGGTAGCATCATGCTGTGGAGAAACTTCGGCAAGGATAGCTGGTCAGAGTCGATGGGAAGATGAATGGAGCAAAAAACAGGGCAATCCTGGAAGAAAACCTTGACTCAGGTATATGCAAATGCATACAACACTGATGTATATGTCATGTTTCAGAAACCGTTTATTATTTACTGCTGCTTAATAATCACAGCATACTTTGTGTCTATTATATAAAGTTCTAAAAATACAAAGAGGTTTGTTGTTGTAACATAATAAAATTATTAAAATATAAATAAATATAAACAAAAATAAAATGTTTAGAAGGGACGGACTGTCATATTCAAAATGCGTTGTGATGAAGGTCGTTGGTCAGAGCATGACAACCTTTGAAAATCACAACCTTTAATTAGGTATTCAACATACTTTTCATTAAACCCACATTTTTATATTAAAAGGTTTTTTTTATTGGTCTGATATAATATTCTAATCTTAAATGTCATGTTTTCAATAGCTGTAAGTGGAAAATCATTGTAATAAACAGAAATAAAGGCTTGAAAACTTCAGTCTGTGTGTGAATGATCTTTATGATTCACTTAGTAAATCGACTTACTGAAATAAATACATTTTTTCAATAATATTCTAATTCATATATATGACCATATACTTTAACAAAACTGGATTTTGCTGTTACTTTTGTTTTTTTCTTTATCCTTGTTTAATAAATAATACCGCTTAATAGATTGTAAAAATGTAATCTTAAACCCTAGTAAAAAGCAGAATATTCACGCATATATATATAGATATATCTATCTATCTATATTATATTATTTTATATAATAATATATAAGGAAAAATAATACTAATTTATGGAATTTGCAATACGTCTAATGACAGATTCATGTTTTGATTTTAGTCCATTTCTCATCTTATTGCTCTCAAAGCCACAGTGCGTCCTTAAGAAAACACGTATTTCCTGAGTGTGTGCTACAGACCGCCGGGGACGCGCATCTTGACGTAAGTGGAGCCCCCATTCTCAAATGAGGGCTGCGCGCTCCCGCGGCATGGGAAGTGAGCGCGCTTGAGGGGCTGCGGTCCCATTGACGGTTTCGTCTCCCTGACAGCAGCATCAGCATCAGCAGCAGTGGCGGCATCGGAGCTGGAAAACAAGAAGTTACCGCCTCGCCCCGCAGCCAAAGGAGCCAGCTGAGCGCGCCGATCGGAGAGCCGTCTTCAGGGACCCCTCCTCCCCGCTGCCTGGCCACAAGGACGGAAACGAGTTGCTCTTTCCCGTGTGCCAGGGTCCCGACTGACCGCCGGAGATATGGGCTCCCCGTAAAACGGAGGTGGTGGAGGGGAGACGCGGGCGGGTGGGCGGTGGGAGGGGGTGGGGGGAGAAGACAGCGGAGCAGCAAGAGGGAGGAAAAGCTGAAAACGGCAACAAAAACCGAACTGCTAAGGCCACAGTCACCGCAGCTAACACCACCCTGGGTGCCCCCGCCGCCGCCATGGGAACTCCGCATCAGCCGCTCCGACCGCCGCTCCATCCGTGGGCCATGTCGTGATCCGTGGGCTCCTCCAGCGGGTTTTTATCCGTGATCCCGACCGAGGCGAGTGGAGGGAGGAGAAGTAGGAGGAGAAAGAAGAGGAGCCGGGAGTGAAGAAAGGTTGTAGTGGTGGTGGCAGGGAAAATGTTCGCCTCGGTGGGCCCTCGGGGGGGCCCGCGCCCACCCGCCGCTCCGGCCATCCCGGAGCCGGACCTCAGCCATCTGACGGAGGAGGAGAGGGACATCATCATGGCTGTGCTGGCTCGGCAGCGGGAGGAGGAAGCCAAGGATGAGGCCATGTTAAAGTAAGAGAGGGAAAAATCAGTGTGAGGGAGTGTGTTTGTGTGTTAATGCCATTCTGAAGAAGTCCACCACATCAGATCTCTCCTCTGGATGTTTCATTAGGACTTCCACTCTGAATCTTTCCACGCAAGTGTGTGTAAGTGTGTGTGAGTGTGTGTGTTCTGCTAAAAACTCCACACAGAACTCACTGACTCACAGCCTCTTAGAGGCTAGAGCTCTGCGCAGGAGGAACCATGCATGGGGCAAAGGGATGAAATTGGGTACTCATCTATTCCCAGCTCATGCAGTTGGCCCAGTGAGTGATGTGAAACATGCAACTTTATATGCAGATATACGACATGGCAGAGACTGAGGGGCTGCATCTGGTTAAAATAAAAAAAAAGACATTTCAATATTTCTCATCTGCACCTATTTCTACCAAGTGTGTGCCTGAGTCAGGCAGGGAGTATTTGGCGGAGGATACCTGAGATATTTCACAGCTTTAGATGCTGCGGCTTGGTGCGGGACTCTAAGTGAAGCCTGGCATGAAGAACAGTAAAAGTGAAATCTTCCCTGGCTTTTATCTGTGTAGCATCCATCTCAACAGCTGCTGTTCTCAGCTCTGGGGTGCGGCTGAGCCTTTCCCAGCATTGTGCACCGTATGTAGGCCAATGCTGTTGCAACAGACATCTCACAGGCTGTTACAGAAACAGTCGGCCTTTACAGCAGCAGCAGAAAAGGTACCAGTGAAATCTGATTTTGAATAAGGACACCAGATTCATGTAAAAAAAAGTATGTGGATTTACAGTTAATGTGTAGAGTTGCAGCCAAACCACGCTGTCCTCCAGGACCAAAAAATCCAACTTGAAACACAGTCCGCATATTTGCTGTTTGCACAAATAAGCAGATAGAAAGCTAGAATGACCCACCTTAGTGAGGCCCTTTTGAGCTCTGTCTCTGTTCTATTTTAAGCCCACTGTTCGGACTGATGGCCCAGCACTGGAACGGAAGATCGATTCATTGCATCTAAAGAAAGAAATGTCCAATACATAGCTCTCACTCTAAGTAGCTATGCATCATTGCAACTAATATATTAAAGAGCCATGGATGTAGTCGTGTCATAGTGTAGCAGCTGCAACTAAGGCAGGCCGTCAGCATGTACATGTCCTAACCCATATTAGCGCCTCCGTTGTTTGCTGTCACCACTTTTAGATGGAGACCATCATGAGGAAGCTGCCTGTATGCGTGATCAGAATTGTGTCTGCATGGAAAGGAAGGATGCACTGGTTGGCTATTACATGCATGCTGTATACACTAGCTGTAGGGTAGCATGGACTGTGATGCAGAGAAGCCGAGTTTACACCACACTCGGTCAGTTTTTATTACATAAAATGTAAGGCTATCTTACTATAGAGGATTTCAACTACGTCACAGAATCGTATGTTGTGTGATATAAGTTGCCATATTGTGTGTATTTTTTTCTGTGGCTAGTTGTGTGATAACTAGTTCAGTTAGATAAAGATAAACCTTAAGAAGATGCTATAGTTCATCTTGTTGGGACAAAAGAAATCTGTCCTTTGTCCTTAAAAGTCATATCCCGTTAATAGGAAAACCTGGGAAAGTATCTCAAATGGTTCATTCGGCCTTACTGTTAGGCCTGACCTGAGCTGGGAGCTTCATCTGGGTTCCTTGCTGTTACCCCTGGGTCATGGTGATGGTCTTTCCTGGACTGAGGGGGATCTCTGGTTGTCTATAGCCTTCCAGTCTCATATTGGGGGCTTCTATAAGGGGCTTCTTGCAGATCCTGTACAGATGCCACCTACGTCTTTTGCTCTCTCACAGTGAACCGTTCTTGCTACATGATTGGCCTTCCCTCTGTCCAAGCCAAACCTTTGTCTGGGCCTAGCAGGTCACCAAATATACCGTATCCAACCTATGGATGCTTGTGTAGGTTAGATGCCAGACCCTTTAGTGCTTCTGTTGTTGAGGTTATGGTTTGTACAGTCGTAGCTGAACTCTTGCAACTCTCCGAGGACGTAGTCTTTAGCACCTTCTATTCTGCAGTGGACATTGAGAATGAGTCTTCACCAACAACTGATATTTTAGGGCTTTTATGGTGCCTGGCATCACTGAGTACCTCAGTGTATACTGAGAAACCTTCTACACACAGTCTTAGGTCTGTCATTGCCTGACAAAGAATCGCTATTGCAACATGGCTGGCTTTGCATCTATACACCTGAGCTGCTGGTAGAAAGTGGCAGGTTTTGATATGGCCGCTATGGCACACAGCCCAGGACACCATTGTGTCAGGGAGCGGAACTTCTGCTTGCAACAAAAAAGAAAAGTTTCACTTATTTACATTTTGAATGGAGAGTATTTCATCCTCATTTTAATATTTAGGAAACCTTTATACTATTTATCTTATCTCATTCCCGTGACCCAATGTTGTTAGCATTACATTGGGCAAAGAAGAAGTGGCTCTTCCAGGGTGGCATTCATGCTAGAACCAAGCACTGCTTTTGAAACTTTGGTGTACCTGGGTAACTTTAGTTTGGAGGCTTCCCCATCCCACAGCATCTTGCTGCTTCTGCCCCACAATGGGCTTTAAATATGGGTCTTAAACCACATACATAATTTTGGCACCTTTATGCCTGCCATCTTGCACTGTCTACAATGAACGAAGCCCTGCTCATGGTGTGGCATACCATGTTTTATGTATTTGGATTTGCGGGGATCCAAAATGTTGATGTGGCGACCGTGGCTCAGTAGGAAGAGTAGTCGTCTTGCAATCAGAATGTTGTGGGTTCGATTCCAGCTTTCTCCTGCCATATGTTGATGTGCCCCTGGGCAAGGCACTTAACCTCAAGTTGCCTACTTATTGCCTGCGTATTGGTGTATGAATGTGTGAGCATTAGTGAGTGCAATTGGGTGAATGTGGCTCTAGTGTAAAGTGCTTTGAGCGGTCTGTATGACTGGAAAAGCGCTATATAAGTTCAGTCCATTTACCATGTATACAAATGACATCAAGTTTCAATAGTCATACTGCCCATGGCGATTGGTTTAGTGCAAACTGCACTAAACCAAATCTTCCATGCCTTCTGTCAGTCTGCATATATGTGATCGGTGTGGCGCATTTTGGGTATGTTGAAGTGATATATATGCGCCGACTCATCAAAGAATGCATGACACGCCTGCCTTGAATTCAAAGAAGAATAATTTCAGCATCTGTATAAACTCTTAACACTCTTTTCCATATCATATTTTGGTGTATTGATTATCAATACACCAAAATATCATATTTTGGTGTACAAACAAAGTACCAACCCAGTAAAGTTAGTGTTAGTTACTGTTAATGCATACATCCTGTTTTATTGGTAACACCAGAGGTATTCCTGCACATTTAATGACTACTTCTGAATAAACCAGTGTAACTGACCTGTAGTCTGTAGTTTGTTAGCTTTGTACTCCCTGATCAGGATCCTCTAGTATGTCTAAAGTTGCTCAAACTGTTTCATAATGAGTGAGTGGGGTACCCAGAGAGCTGACAATAAAAAGACACGTCTTCTGTTTTAGACAGCGTGGGTGTTGGCAGGGAAATCTCTCCTGAGATCCCTCTGTGATCAGACTAATCAGAGCATGCTGCTCATGTTTTTTGATGAGATAGTTTTGAATCACACTGTGAATGTGTCAGTGGACATATTGCGATCATGTGATTGTTGTCTAAAGACCGTCATTGACACCTGAAAGTGTTCGAGCATTGTAATAATATCTAAGAGAGTCAGTTTTATTTGCTTATTCATACCACAGTTTAGAAGGACTTGAAAAAAGAAAAGGCCTTAGTAACAACATGGAAAAGACATCTTATACAGCATGGAAAAACATCTACCTATAAATGTCCCAGGATGTATGGATGTGGTTGGAAAGTTGTGGTGGCAAGGTTAATAGAGAAACTTCCATATCAGGCTGAAAGTGTAAAAGACTGCTCCTCCACATCGAAATGGGTCAGATTCTGACTATTCATGTATGAATGTGGCCGAAAACTGAAAGGTGAATAAAGATCTCTTTAGCGGCATGGAGAAGACATCTTGTTTACAACATAGGAAAGACATCTACACATACATGTCTGTTGATGTTTCAATGCAGTTGGAAAGTGGTCAGGGTTGCTAAGTCTACATTGGAACTGTATGAAATGTGGAAAATAAGCCAAACTTTCGGAATCCTTCTTTGGGCAGAGTTTAGGCAAGACATACGGGCCAAGCAAAAGCCCAATTGTTGAAATATATGCTGTAGTTGGACTTATACAGGCATAAAAGATGCCGGTGGGTTTTAAAAAGTTTTAACTTGGACAAATAAAGGCAAGAAAGACCTGCCCTGCAGATATTCCCTTTTTAAACAAAACTCAGGAACCATGTGTCTAATTTGTGTTGAGCTTAAGTTCTTCACTAAACATACATTTATTTTAAATTAATTGACCAAAAGGTTCATCATTGCCCTAACCATATTTCCCAAATTTGTGTGTTTCAGGGAAGAAAAGCCGATTCAAGCGAGGACAGTGAACCTGGTTGGACAGAAGAAACCTCCAACGCAAAATGACGTCAGGTAAGTGGCAGATCCTCTCCAGCTGCTGACTCCGAACCCACCTGGCTGATGCTGTGAAATCCAATTTACACCTGAGATGAATAAAAAATGGTTTGGTATGAATACATACACTCCAAGTTTGTATAAAGGAGACCTCAGTCGACGGTGCTGACAACGATCCTCTAAAAGCTGCTCTTTTTTACCATCTGATTGACTTTTTGTCCACTGAGTACTTCCCTGTTCAAGTTGCTGTCTGTCATCTGTTGGACAGCAGCTACAGAGTCCATCTTGTAGAGATGGACTCGGTCAGTGTGCTTAGTCTAGTTCTGGTACTGCTGAGTCATCAACAACAAGCCAAAGCCGTCATGTAAAGTTGCTGGATAAGAACTGGGCTTTCTGTTAGATTTATTAGTTGTTCTAATTTTAATGGTGAGTTTACAATGAACTGGCGAGCTATCAGCTGCAGAACATTTATGGTAGCCTTTCATTCAGCCTTTGAGATCCACAGGCCAGCAAAGCTTAATGTTTTTATAGCTCATAATGAAAAATCTACTTATACTTTCCACTTACAGTACTTTCTAACCAGTGGTACTGTCAAAAGTCCGATTAGTGGGCGCAGCACATGGCATAGTGGTAGAGCGAGTGAGCCAAATACTTCCGTCTTTGATGCAGTCGTCCCTGGTTCCTGACCCGGGCGACCTGTGCTGCATGTCTTCCTCCTCACTTCACCCCACTTCTTGTCTGCCTACTTTCAGATAACAAAAATAAAGGCCACTAGTGCTTTAAAAAATCAGTACTTGAACCAAACATTATAAAAAGTCATTTTTCAGCTTCGCAGTGGCTCAGTGCCCAGGGCGCCATCCTTACAGGGAGCAACACAAGTAGTCAAACAATTTATTTTAAAAACTTAAGTCACCTGGAGCTGAAGAGGTTTCAGATTCATTATTTGCTTGTCAACTCAACGCCTGCCTGTTTTGTGCTCGGTGTAAACCCTGTAAGAACATACCATGGTGGAATAGGGATTCTGAAGCTGGTATCTGATTTACAATTAGGAGCTAAGCTGAACTTTCCTGTTCATCTGCAAGCTTTCCTAATAACACTATACTCCTGCTTTGAGGTTAGCGTTCTCAGAAATATAGCTTCCATCTTTGCTCCAATTAGTAGAGATGGATGCTTGATGTTTCGGTTAGAAGCAATTATTTATTATGGAAACCACTCAGTGATACTCTGTCCTTTACCACGGTGTGTGCACACTTACGTTAAGACAGATTTTATAATTGTGGTCAGTAATAGAAACTTGGTTTGCCAGTGATACTTAAACATAATCTTGTCATTTTATCCTTCGATGTTGATCTGTTTAAAGACTCCTGTCTCTTCTTGCTCATCTGTGAATTAAAACGCATGTCTTTGCATTTTTGTTGCAGTGACTTTTATAGCCACTATTTATTTAGTTTTTAATTTAATTAATGACAAAGGATGAAGACTTTATTTTTTCATTTATGAGTGAGCTGTGTGACATTATTATAGTCCCTAGTGTTTTTATGAGAGTAACAGTGAGATTACAGAGTAAATTAGGTGGTACACATTTGTTTTTCTATTTAATTTTATCATATGGTTCCGATTTATTGACCTATTAAAGCTTTCTTTAGCAATGTTTCTCATGTTATTCCACAAAATAAGTGACGTTTTAATCAGTTTACCTGATTCAGCCTGGAAATTAAGTTATCATTTTTGTGCTCGAGATTGTATGTTTATAAGTGTTATGCACTGTCCTCCACAATTACAGACATGCCTGGTAACGACGTGCAGCAACCTTTAAAACTTTTTTAATCAGGAGCATCATGTTATACTGAAAACAAAAAAAAATAAATAAATAAAACTGTTAATTTTAGTCCTTTTATTTAGTGGGGTGAAAAATTCCACTTTTCAACAAATTCATAACAACTTAGTACAATTCTTGTTCAAACTGGGAAAGACAAAAGACCATACCTTTCACGTTAGCCAGATGTGTGCAAATCTTTATAAGTCAGTAAATGGCTACATGAAAATTTAAATATGAATATTATTGAAAAGTTAACTTATTACAGTAATTCAATTCAAAAAGGTAAATTCAGATATTCTATAGACTGGGTACATCCAGAGTGATATATTTAGAGTATGTTTTCTGATAATTTAAATGATTATGGCTTACTCAGAAAGTTACATTACATAAGACCGATAAAAACAGGGTTTTTAACTCAGAAATGGTGTGTTATAGTGTCATGAAAAAGTATTTGTTCTTGAACAAAGCCCAAAAGTATTCACACTCATAACAGATGTAGATTTAAAATAATCTTTTAATTTGACCAGCATGTTTCTTCTCAATGGAAGTAATGTTAATGTTTTAGCGTAGCCCGGCCAGAAAGGTTTCAATGTGATACTTTTTATTTTAACAATGAGAAATCTGGCATTGTTAGATCATATTTCAAATTTAAAGTGAATCGTACTTTTTTAAATGAAAAATAAATTGAATGTTATTGTAACTCAAATTGAGTTTCCTCCAAGAGTCATTATAGAAGGTGATGGCTGTGGGCTGGAAGGATCTCCAGCGGTGGTCTATCTAACAGCTTATCTAAAGAAGCCTGCAACTGAAAATACTCTGTTGTTGTGTTGCTGTAGCATAAAGAGGATGCTCAAGGCTGTCCATTATGTTCTTCATCCTCGAGTATTTGCCTCACTTTGCAAAAACAGTAGTGATACTAGTGTGCAGTGAGTGTGCTAAGGTATAGGTGGCCATGAGGTCAGGTGAAGTTAAGCAGGAGCTAAGCTATGTCTGAAGAACGAGAGCCAGACAAACTCGCTCACAAGCTAACAGCTTTGCCAGTTTCACCTCGTCAGAGTGAACCGCTGGACTAACCGAGGACAGCGTTGCTGTTTGTAGACCATCCACTTTCCACATAAACACACAGGTGAAGTTATTGGGATACGCCTGAAAAATGACATGACAGTCGCTACGAGAAGACGGCATAATTTTCATGATCATCAACGCTGATATTGTTAATGAACTACTGATTAACAGCTGTGAAGAAGTGTGTTTCTATCAGTGAGTGTGTGGCTGCGGTTGTGCCCCAGTCGCTTGATTGGTGATCATACTACTGGCTGTGCAGGTTCTTTGATTTTTCACTCCTATGAGCTGCATTGTTGAAGTTTTGGTACAACAACAACTGTGTTGAGATGAGAAGATCTTTTTTAATCAACCAAATAGTCTCTTAGCATTAATGTTTTCAAATACATAAAATTGAATATAGATGTGAGCAAAGTCAGGTTTCCATCAACAACTGGAAATAATTAGTTTCCTTTATATTTTCCCCCATTGTATTTACTTTGAAGCATTACTTTAAAAAATAATGTAGCACAAGTAAATAATTTCACTGTTTTTATTGGAAAAAATGTTGATCTTATAATAACAAACGTGACATTTGGCTGATAAAAAGGATCCGTTACAAATCAATTAGCCGACATTGTTTTTAATCCATAAAGAAAGACAGTACAATCATCAAAGATTAGTAGGTGAATGTTTATGGCAATATATGCAAATGTTTAGAAAGTTTTTTTTTTGCTATTTTGAATCACATTGTTTCACTGGTTTTACTGTAAACCGATTTTATTGTAAATCATCCCAGAAGTTAAGCTTTTCTTCATTTTAACCTGCATAATTTTAACATTCCTGCTGGAAGAGGCTACTTTGTTTATAACACTGGTAACATGTTAGCATTGCTTAGTAATTGGTTTGGATAACGGAAATAGATAGTGAGACAAATACATTCTTATTAAAATGTTGTGATGGTTTAATTTTGATTTAGATAAAAATAACAGCACATGCAACAAAAAATAACAATAACACTAACAGGAAGTACTTTATTCACCAGAGCTAAAGGTAGGGCATAAGGCCCTATACTGGGATTACTGAATTATTGTAAAAATATTATTAGGAAAATGTCCAAAAATACAGTGATCCAATTTTTTTGTAACACCTCTGAAAAATACTATATATACACATGATGCCTATTAAATTTACTGATTACTGCAATCTGTGTGCCACATTGGCCCATACCCAGCCTTTTGGAGCGAGACTTCTGGACTGGTTGAATGGGATCAAACACATATTTCTCTGTGATATGCTGATCAGTTATGTGTAACGCTACAGAACCAGGAGATAAAATATTTATTTCCATCACTATATGCTGCATTTCACTGCGTATTACTCGAGGTCTGGTGAAGATTCACTGACAAGCTTCATAATGTGTAAGAGATAATGTGGGCAGCAAAGCCTGGATGCTGGTCATTTCCTGGCAAGCATTTGTCCAGCTGATCGGCACAGTACAGACAGAAGCAGACCTCTTTTGATCTGTTGACTCTTGTAGTCCTCTGCAGCCAGAGAGGACTACAAGAGAACACGGCTTGCTTTAAATTTCACCCCTGTGTACTTTTAGGACTTAATCTCTGTGGGCTTTCAACTTTTAATAAGACCAAAACTTCTAGAAAGTTTGTCAGTGTGTAGGAGAACTTGTGTTACTTTAGCTGCAGCTAATCTCCATACAAAAGCTTTGAGAGACATATTTTAATTGACTGATTGCCGTCTTAATAATTACCAAAGGAGCTTTTGTGAAATCTCCTTTTTCTTGAAGCTCAAACACTATAAGCCAATGCATTCAGAAACAACAATGTCTTTTTAGTGAGATGTTTACAATCTTGTTCTAGATTTATTTAAAAAAATATACTGCAACTCTAATTTTTCCAGCGGGTCAGTTAATACATCTGCATCTTAGTCCGTTCCTCTCCTCCCTTCTGAGCTCATGTAAGGGCATCATGGTTGTACCGCAGTGGAAGGATGTTTACGCCTCACATCAACAAATGTGATTGGCCAGGTGTCCCCTGATAGCAGGATACCATGGCAACGGCCCAGCGGCCCTGTAGTAACCTCAATGAGCCTTGGGATTGGCGAGGAGTCACTTCCTCTCTCCTTCAGGGATTGGCTGCGATCCTGGTCTTCCCACGAGTTTCTGCTCCAGCTGGTATCTAGAAGACATTTGACCAAACTCTCAGTTATACTTCTGAAGGTTTGAGTTCTTTAGTTATTGGATAAAACACAAATTAGGTTGTACATATTTTTTTGTATAATTCTAGGATATTTCTGAGCAGAAAACAAAGCATTAATCCCATGTTATATCATATTATCATTTAAATGTACATTCTTTGATTCATCATTGTCCTTTAACTATAACCTGGGGTGTTTGGCAGATACATCATGGTATACTCAGGAAGTGTATGAACTGATTTTTGTAACACAGATTGTGCACTGGTTTTGAAAGGCTGAGCATTGAGCCAGGAGTACTTTCTATGTGAATGAACAACAAAGAGAGTACACAGTGTTCAATTCATTTCAATTTGGTTTTATTTATATAGCGCCAATTCATAACACATGTTGTCTCAAGGCACTTCACAACAGTCAGGTTCATACATTCCAATTAATCCTAATCATTGAACAGTGCAGTCAGAGTTAGTTATTTATTGAAATTGGATAAAAAGTTTTTC